>CM042549.1:13120000-13285000 GCA_023630585.1 Cranoglanis bouderius | reverse complement strand
CTTGGAGATAAAGGGGAGATTTGATATTGGCTTATAGCTGGACAATTGACAGGGGTCGAGGTCAGGTTTTTTAATCAGGGGTTTGATAACTGCTAGTTTAAATGATTTAGGTACATAGCCAGTGCTAAGGGAAGAGTTGATTATTTTTAGAAGGGGTTTGATTATTTCTGGAATAATCTGTTTGAAGAAACATGTAGGTAAGGGATCCAGTATACAAGTTGATGATTTTGATGAAGAAATTAATGAAATAAGTTCGGTCTCTCTAAGGGGAGTAAAGCATTCTAATCATTGATCTGATATTGCTATATTATTACTTACAAGGTTAGCTATAAGACTGTCTGGTTTTAAATTAATAGTCTGAATTTTTTGTCTAATATTTTCAATTTTGCCAGTGAAAAAAATTCATGAAATCATATATAATGATTGTGTGCATGTGTCTGTGGCGGTTTTATTCCTAGTTAATTTTGCTATAGTATTAAATAAGAATCTAGGATTATTTTTGTTATCTTCAGTTAAGGTGGAGAGATAGACTGATCTAGCAGCACTAAGAGATTTCCTATAGTTCAGGAGGCTCTCTTTCCATGCTGTTTGAAATACTACCAATTTGGTTTGCCTAAGCCCAAGGTTATTCAACATTTACATAAACGAACTACTGACTAGTCTGGAGCGATCAGCAGCCCCCGGTCTCACTCAACGCGACTCAGAAATCAAATGCCTGCTCTATGCAGATGACCTGGTCCTGCTGTCTCCCACTGAACAGGGCCTTCAGCAGAACCTGGACCTGCTGTATCAGCACTGCCAGACCTGGGCCCTGGCAGTAAACCTTAAAAACACTAAAATCATGACCTTTCAGAAAAGATCCAGACCCCAGGGAACACAGCACACATTCACACTAGGAATTAACCACATAACTCACTCATTGCACTATAACTATCTAGGACTAAAAATAATTTCCACAGGCAACTGCAACTCTGCAGTGAATGAACTGAGAGATAAAGCCCACAGGGCATTTTATGCCATCAAATGACAATGGCCTTTAGAGGTTCCTGTTAGAATTTGTCTGAAAATATTAGAATCAGTAATTGAGCCAACTGCCCTCTATGGCAGTGAGGCGTGGGGTCCACTGGCAAATCAAGAATTCGCCAAATGGGAAAAACATCCAGTTGAAACCCTGCATGCAGAATTCTGTAAAAAATATCCTACAAGTATCCTAGGATTATCCTACATCGGCACACAACAAACAATGCAGGCAGAATTAGGCAAATATCCGCTAATTATAAAAATACAAACCCCCAATCATTATAAAGCCCTGCACTACCAAGAGCTGATCAAAGAAAACAGTCCCCTCTCTCAGCTGGTCTGAAGCTTTAGCCCTGAAGGATCACCAACACATACTAACCCCCACCACACTGACACTTTAGACCAGAACAACAAAGTAAAACAAATCAGATTAGACCAAATTACAACACAAATGAAACAAAACTACATCACCTATTGGCAGAGGTGGACAAAGTACACAACTCCATTACTTGAGTGAAAGTACAGATACTACTGGTCAAATATTACTCCATTACAAGTGAAAGCTGTAAAGACAGATTTTTATTTAAGTAAAAGTACAGAAGTACTTGCTTTTAAAAGTACTTAAGTATCAAAAGTAAATTTCCTTTTTTATGTCAACGCATTGTTTTATTATTTTTGCATTGTTGTATGTAATACTTCCAATACCTTTTGCCTCTGAAGCAGCCTACTGAATACACTAACTAGCTTGTAGTATCTGTGGAATAAAGAGCTTTTAGAATGTTACAAAACTTATAGAAATGATAACTGCTCTCTCCGGCTCAGCGGCAGCACCAACGCAGATTTGAATGTACCGGTGTGATTTTTGTCAAAGGTTTAATAGACGGGCGAATCGTTATCATTTAGGAAAGAGATCGTGTGGGTGTTTGAATCGAGATCGCGATCTTTTTATGATTAATCGTGCAGCTCTACACATAACTATAGTAATTATGCAAGGTAACAAAAAAAACCTATAAAAGTTACAAGATATTAACTTATTTAACTCTTAAACTCTTAACACTCTTTACATTTGAATTCACACTTTTGCATGCTAACTAACATCATTGTCAAACCTTATCTATGTGTAAGCGGTGTATCCACAAGGCTATGGCAATTTGGTGGGCATATCCATAAATCATTTGGCCGACCATACTTCATACTGAAACTTTAGCTCTAAAGCACAGACAATTTTAAGCTTTCACGAGAAATTAAAAGCTTACATACCTCAATATGCTTCCGCAGGTTGGATGGCGAGTTTTTGAAGGCTGTGATTTGCTTTGTTTCAGGCAAACAAAGCAAACATTTAAAACAAAAAGAATATTTGACCTTTTCCGAAAACTGGAACATACTTTTTAAATATGGCCATGGGTGTGTGCACTGCGCAGAGGAACTGTCTTCTTCCATTTTGCCAATTGATCAGTGTTCAAAAAATGCTGGGAAATCATTGAACTTCACAACATGTGACCCTACAAGAGTAATTATTGATAGGCTGTCTGTCACCTGCAAAAAACCAATCACATTTTAAAGAAGAAAAAAAATCATCCACTGATTTTCAAAGCTGCTACATAGTAACGACTTTCAACTCGAGGACCTTGATAGAAATGTAGTGGAGTGAAAAGTACGATATTTGTCTTTCAAATGTAGTGAAGTTAAAGTCACAAGTTTCCAGAAAAATTTTTACTCAAGTAAAGTACAGATACTCAAAAAGTGTACTTAAGTACAGTACTCAAGTAAATGTACTTCGTTACTGTCCACCTCTGCCTATTGGGAAACCCAAACACAACAACAGAGTAAAATGCAATGCTATTTGGCCCTAAAAAAGACAGTACACCATGGCAGTCTATCTGTACACAGTGACAGATAAAAAACTGAGAAGCACCTTGACAAGGTACAGACTCAGTGGACACTCCCTGGCAATAGAAACAGGCAGACACAGGAAAACATGGCTCCCACTGGAAGAAAGGTTGTGCCTACATTACAACCAAAACACAATTGAGACAGAGCTGCACTTCCTAACAGAATGCACAAAATACACAGACATCCAAGAAAAATTCTTCCCCAAAATGAAACACACACATCAAACATTTGACGATCTATCAAACAGTGAAAAACTCCCCCTCCTACTAGGAGAAGATCAAGACTGCTGTATATTAGCCACACAATATGTCTCAGCCTGCCACAGTATGAGTGACAGTGAGTGATTTGCCTCGCCCTTGTGTTTCTTGTAAATGTTTTGACTGCTCGTCTTTATTATTGTTATATATTTTTCTTACCTTTATTAGTAAATTCACTTTTATTCTGTAATTTTACTCATTTTATCCTTCTTTTTGAGTTATTCTGTATACACTGCCTTTATATTGTCTTATATTTTATAATATAATATATTATTTTATAATATATATATATATATATATATATATATATATATATATATATATATATATATATATATATATATATATATATATACACACACACACACACACACACACACACACACACACACACACACACACACACACACACAACAGTTTTAGGCACATGCAAAGAAATGTAGGGCAAAGATGACTTCAAAATAATGAAATTAAATGTGTCTACATTACAAATAAACAAACAAAAAAAAAGAGCAGTAAACAGTAGTAAATGAAGCAAAGTCAATATTTGGTGTGACAAAAAAATAAAAATAAAAATAGGAGTCTCCAGTACAATTTGTGTAGTTTTATAAGGAAACTAGTTGGTAAGTTTTATTGAGCATCTTGCAGAACCAGCCACAGTTCTTCTGGAGACTTTGACTTTCGCATTTTTTGCAGCAAAACCCTGCAGCCTTCATTATGTTTTTTTTGTCTGAAAAGTGGTCTCTTACGTCATATGCTGCTTTCTTTAATGACATACAAACATTTTTCTGTAACATTTAATTTTGTGCTAGAAAACTAATGTTTGGGAATCTAAAATGTTTTTGTATTGACTCGATAATGTAGAAGTCATAAAATAAAAAATCTATAACAAAGTTTGTACAAAAAAAAATAGGGTGTCTAAAACTTTTACACAGCACTATATATATATATATATATATATATATATATATATATATATATATATATATATATATATATATATATATATATATATATATATATATATATATATATATATATATAAAAGTTGGGATTTTTTCTAAAATGCAATAAAAACAAAAATGTGATTTGTCAAGTATCTTGAAACTTTAACTGACAAAAGTACAAAGAAAGTACAATGTTTTCACTGACCAACTTAATTGTATTTTGTAAATATAAACAATTTTAGAATTTGATGCCGTCAACACACTCCAAAAAAGTTGGGACAGAGGCAGAATAAGAGTCAAAAGTTTATAGAATATTCAAGTAACACCATTTTGGAGGATCAGGTTAATTGGTAACAGGCGAGGGTATCAGGATTGGGCATAAAAGGAGCATCCACCAAAAGCTCAGTCTTTGCAAGCAAGGATGGGTCGTGGTTCACCATTTTGTGCCAAACTTCGTGAGAGAATTGTCAGTCAGTTCAAAAAGAACATTGCTCAATGCAAGATTGCAAAGAATTTAGGTCTTTCACTATCTACAGTGCATAATATTTTGAAAAGATTCAGGGAATCCGGAGAAATCTCACTGCATAAAGGGCAAGGTCGAAACCACTGTTAAATGTGTGTGACCTTCGAGCCCTCAGGCAGCATTGCCTATCATCATGCTACTGTGATACATATAACCACATGGGCTCGGGAGTACTTCGGAAAACCGTTGTCACTTAACATAGTCTGCTGCAAATATTACAGAAAAAACAGTTACAGGAATGTAACCCGAAACTCTATTGTGCAAGGAGGAAGCAACACATCAACTCTATGCAGAAATGCTGCCGAGTGCTCTGGGCCTGAGCTCATCTCAGATGGACTGAAAGGCAGTGGAAATGTGTGCTGTGGTCAGACGAGTCCACATTTAAGCTTGTTTTCAGGAAAAACGGATGTCGAGTTCTCCGTGCCAAAGATGAAAAAGACCAACCAGACTGTTATAAGCAAAAGGTGCAAAAGCCAACATCTGTGATGGTATGGGGGTGTATCAGTGCCCACGGCATGGGTGACTTGCATATATGTAAAGGTACCATTGATGAGGAGGCGTATATTGGGATGTTAGAAAGACATATGCTGTCATCAAGGTAACGTCTTTTCCCAGGAAATCCATGGTTATTTCAGCAAGAAAATGCCAGGCCCCATTCTGCACGTGCTACAACAGCATGGCTTTGTAGACACAGAGTGCGTGTGCTTGACTGGTCTGCCAGCAGTCCAGATCTGTCTCCTATGGCACATCATGAAGAGGAGAATCACACAATGGCAACCAAGGACTGTTGAGCAGCTGAAGTCTTGTATCAAGCAAGAATTGGCAAAACGCAGACGTTGCGTCACGCTCGATGCTTTGGGAACGCCCCTTGGAGGAAACGGTGTCTGAATACTTGTGAAATCACGCCAATCATATTGGCCTGCCTCAGTCAGGTGACAAAGTAGAAACACGTCACGAAGACTATATAAGGCACCCACAAACTACGTCATGACAAAGGCATGACAAAGTATGGCCAGCGAGATGCGTGACGCAACGTCTCGTTCCCTTCTCAGGGAATAGGGTTACATACATAACCCAGACATTCCCTTTCTAATGGAACTCAACGTTGCGTCACGCTTGATGCTTTGGGAACAAGAATACCCACTATGCCATACTGAACCATGTCTGTCAAAAAATGTCTGTGAAGTATATACGCACAAAAACACTTCTTGAACAAACATAGAATGTCTTCGTTTTACGGCATACCCTCAGGTAATGCCTTAGAGGAAGCCACAACCTCGAGTGTAACCACCTAAGTCTGTTTGAATGTGCTCCTGTAGAACCCTAGCACCTCAGTACTGGTTCTACTGGCAAACTTTATACCACAAAAGAAAAGACATGTATTACAATGTACACTTCCCTGTGGATAAAGTTCTAGCATGGAAAACGTTCTCCCAACCTGCGGGAGTGCGCGACATTTAGATCTTATCATGACAAATCAGTACTCGAACTGAATGTACAATACGATAGAATGTGCGTAACATACTGAAACCACACATATGATGAGCCCGGTTTCAGGTAACGCAATCTAAGCTCAGCTACACTCCAAAAGGCCCACCCAGAAGCCTTTGGCTGGATGACCCCTCAAGATCAACCCCACCCTTTACTTTTAGGACCCCTCAGGCGACCTAAAATATGGCTTCCTGTGGTAGGGACTTTCCCCCTAAATATGAGAGATAGATTCATAACCGCCCCAATGACCTCGACTGAGGAGCGAGGGGAGAAACGTTAATGTGGAAAAAGCAACTTTAGATAACAGTTTCCATACTAGATAAAACATCCAGAAACTGCACGTAAGACAGCACGGTTTAAATAACGCAATCTAAGCCAGCTACATTTCCTCATCCCTTTTGCCCTTTAATGAGCATGTGACCACCTAAACAACATCTACACAGTCAGCCGATAAGTAGCCACACCCCCAGTCTGCCAGTGAAACGCCTCGTAGCCCCCGCACCTCAGTGACAGGGTCTAACTGATGTTATCCGCACCACGAAGCGAAGTGACACGTATTTAGAGCATACACTTCCCTGTGGGCAAATTTGAAGCGTTTGTAGAATCTACAGCACTATCCTGGTAGTCACTGGGTCCCACTACACTAAAGAGACGCATAATAGAGCGTACAACTTCCCCGTGATAATAAATACCCCCTTTTAAATATGAGAAGAAATATTTCCTCAGAAATATTACGCGTTCATAACAGCCCAACAGACTCGACTGAAGGGAGGGGAATATGGATGCGAGATTTTTAGATCTTATCATGACAAATCAACACTCTAACTGAATGTAAAAACGATAAACTGAGCGTAACACACTGAAACTGCACGTATAATGAGCACAGTTTCAAGTAACGCAGACCCAAACTCAGCTGCATTCCTGCACCCCAACAGACTCAAAGGCGCTCGCTGAACGGGGCATAAGAACATGGGAGACCATTGAATAGATCATTCCCTACAGAAATATTGGGGGCAAGCACAACCTCAAAGTCCCCGATACCCCACTTTATCAGCCCCTCAGGACTACTTCCTCCTTGTACCGCTTAGAACGGTCCTCAGATCCATTCTCGCGCTTCCGGAGAACTGGGATCGCAGCTGCCCAGACCCCCTGCCTCTGCAGGGGGGGCAGCCACACTAGCTTTCTGTTCCTCCTATCAGTGCTAGTCCCAGGCTGAGGACTACTCGAAGCCCTCGGGAGCTTGAAGCGGCGAGAGAGAAATTCATTGAATGCCTCTGACTGTTTCCTCACTTCCTGAAACCTGTCCATGACAGTATTTACTGCATCGCCAAACAAGCCAGCATGAGAAACAGGAGCATTCAATAAAAACACTTTGTCTCTCTCTTTATTCCCAACAAATTAAGCCACAGATGCCTCTCCGCGAACACCAGAGCAGCCATCGAATGGCCGATGACACCGGCTGTCTGCTTAATGGCATGGAGAGACAAATATGTGGCTCGGCGGAGCTTCGCCACCACCTCGGGACCAATACCCTTGCCACTATCGAGTTCTTATAGTGGGTCAGCTAAGCACAGCCATAGTATGCAAAGCACAACAAGTCTGACCTGCTGCCGCATCTGCACGGCTTCGTGGGCAAGGCTGGTCCCTCTAAGTGTACTACTGCGCTGGGAGAGAGAGAGCCCACAAGAGACTCTTCAACCCACGGCAGCGCACCATAACCGTGCGTTTTTCCCCCCACGACGGCAGCATAATTTGCCTATCGTGGGGTTAAAAACTCGACTGGAGTACAGCTTTTCCCATGATCTCGACACCTCGGCGTGGAGCTCTGGAAACACGGGGAGCTTCTTGCAGTGGGAGGATTTATTTATTTTTATTATTTATTTATTTATTTATTTTATTTTTTACTTCTCCACAGCCCTGGTCACAAGCTCTAGCAGCTCTCCGTAGGATTCGGAGAGCCGCAAAAATTGTGCAGCGGCGGGCTGATCTACCAGTCCCAGGGGAGAAATCGCACTGCGAGCTCCCGCCAGGACTGGAGACCTGGAACTGGAAAAAAAAAAAGAGAGAAAAAGGGACTCACCTGTCTCTTGCTCTTCCTCCAGATCCATCTGAGATCCCCATGATTTGAGCTGGCAGGCTGCCTCTACAGCGGCCGGTCCCAAACCACAAGGTGCAGACAATCACATATAGTACACAGACCTGCGCTTCCTGAAAACAAACAAGCTTAATGACGTAGTTTGTGGGTGCCTTATATAGTCTTCGTGATGCTATATATATATGACACATACCACCTACCAAAACATAGCATGGCAGTGGCCTATTTCAGCAGGATAATGCATCAGGAATGGTTTGAGGAACATGACAAAGAGTTCAAGGTGTTGACTTTGCCTCCAAATTCCCCAGATCTCAATCTGAACAAGCATCTGTGGGGTGTGTTGAACAAACAAGTCTGATCCATGGAGGCCCCACATCACAACTTACAGGGACTGCTGACAACGTCTTGGTGCCAGATACCACAGCAGTGGGATATACCTTTTTTAAAAAATTTTATTGAACACAAAATACAAGTCTTAAATTTTAGCCCATATATATAAGAACTCCATTCAGAGACATAATGAAAAACATTCTTGTTTATAATAAAGCTTAAGAGTATTTATACATTTCACAAATCAATACATGGCTTCATTACCTCATACTGATAGATAGTGTTAGGTCCGAGTCCACCTTTGTCGAGGTCTAGTCAAGACCAAGTCCTTAACCAATCGAGTCAGAGTCCAAGTCCGAGTCCAAAAGGGGCCGAGTCCGACTCAAGTCCGAGTCCTTAATGGCCGAGTCCAAGTCGAGTCTGGCCGAGTCCAGAAAGTAATTACATTGAAAAAAGATTTGAAATTGCAATTGTACACTCAACACTGAGCTGTTAAATTAATATTTTAACCTTCACAAACCAATGGCAACATAAATGTAACAAAAAATTCCACCATTACATCTTGCCATTGCCATTTAATAATTTTATTTCATGACATCAGCACCTCAACTAGTTTCCTATCAAAAAATGGTTTCAATGAAAAAAAGGGATAGATGTATATGTAGAACTTTTATTATATTACAAGTTTATGAAAATACAAATGAACCTGTTTTGTTGTTGTATCACACTATATTGTGTCCTCCAGTTCGAGCTGACATTTCAATGATTTGATGCATCTCCCCCACAGTTATGTAGGCTGAGAGAGAAAGTACAAAGTAGAGTTACACTTAGCAGCATGTCATAACAAGCAGCTTCATGCTTTATTACTGCTTTTAATCGGTCTATGAATGACAACAAACTCATTTCTGAACACAGCTCTGTTCTTGTAACTTTTTTAAATTTTAATTCCTAAAATGAAAAAAAAAAATCCCTGTGAGCAGGGTTTATGATATTTACTACATTAAGAAGTACATTTCACAATTTACGTGAAATTCAAGACTGGAATCACCAAATGCTAATGTTTAGGGGTGGGCGATATGACTACAATCTTATTTCACGATAACAATACATTTTCTCATGTAGGTCTATCAGTAGTATTCAAGTAAGAAATAGTATGGAAACTGAATAAAGCAATTAAATGTAAAATAAAATAGACTTCACTGTATGACATATACAGTGATTCTTATTAAATTTACTGAAGTTATTCAGTCAAATAAGTGAGTGAGTGATTTTCTTTTTGTCTTTTGTTATTTGATTAACATTAATGACACAGACAGCAGCAGGTTTATTAGACTGCTGTCACTTTAAGACCTAATGCACGGATCCAGTATGCACACCTCCGATTTTTTCCCCAACTGTTTACATTCACTTAAGACATAACCGACTGAGTTTACATGAATACTCGGCCAGATCTGCATTTTGACATGATGTGTGTGTATTTATTTGACCGTCCAAGCGGAACAAGCCGCTAAATAGAACTCAATTCAGTACTCGCACGATGAGGTGGCTCAAGTGTGTGCGCACAGAAAGCCCCCTCGTTAGCTGAACTGTTAATCATCTGGGGCTGAGTCCAGATTCTTCTCCATAAATTACAAAAATAACAAGAATAACTTTTTAAAACGTACTTCTAAATACAGCCGTGGCCAAAAGTTTTGAGAATGACACAAATATTAATTTTTACAAAGTCTGCTGCCTCAGTTTTTATGATGGCAATTTGCATATACTCCAGAATGTTATGAAGAGTGATCAGATGAATTGCAATTAATTTCAAAGTCCCTCTTTGCCATGAAAATGAACTTAATCCCAAAAAAAACATGTCCACTGCATTTCAGCCCTTCCACAAAAGGACCAGCTGACATCATGTCAGTGATTCTCTCGTTATCACAGGTGAGAGTGTTAATGAGGACAAGGCTGGAGATCACTCTGTCATGCTGATTGAGTTAGAATAACAGACTGGAAGCTTTAAAAGGAGGGTGGTGCTTGAAATTATTGTTCTTCCTCTGTTAACTATGGTTACCTGCAAGGAAACACGTGCAGCCATCATTGCTTTGCACAAAAAGGGATTCACAGGCAAGGATATTGCTGCTAGTAAGATTGCACCTAAATCAACCATTTATCGGCTCATCAAGACCTTCAAGGAGAGAGGTTCAACTGTTGTGAAGAAGGCTTCAGGGCACCCAAGAAAGTCCAGCAAGCGCCAGGACCGTCGCAGCGTATTCAGCTGCGGGATCGGGGCACCACCAGTGCAGAGCTTGCTCAGGAATGGCAGCAGGCAGGTGTGAGTGTGTCTGCATGCACAGTAAGGTGAAGACTTTTGGAGGATGGCCTGGTGTCAAGAAGGGCAGCAAAGAAGCCACTTCTCTCCAGGAAAAACATCAGGGACAGACTGCTATTCTGAAAAAGTACAGGGATTGGACTGCTGAGGACTGGGGTAATGTCATTTTCTCTGATGAATCCCCTTTCTGATTGTTTGGGGCATCTGGAAAAAAGCTTGTCCGGAGAAGAAAAGGTGAGCGCTACCATCAGTCCTGTGTCATGCCAACAGTAAAGCATCCTGAGACCACTCATGTGTGGGGTTGCTTCTCAGCCAAGGGAGTGGGCTCACTCACAATTTTGCCTAAGAACACAGCCATGAATAAAGAATGGTACAAAAACATCCTCAGAGAGCAACTTCTCCCAACCATCCAAGAACAGTTTGATGACGAACAATGCCTTTTCCAGCATGATGGGGCACCTTGCCACAAGGCAAAAGTGATAACGAAGTGGCTCGGGGAACAAAACATCGACATTTTGGGTCCATGGCCAGGAAACTCCCCAGACCTTAATCCCATTGAGAATTTGTGGTCAATCCTCAAGAGGCGGGTGGACAAACAAAAACCCACAAATTCTGACAAACTCCAAGCACTGATTATGCAAGAATGGGCTGCCATCAATCAGGATGTGGCCCAGAAGTTGATTGACAGCATGCCAGGGCGAATTGCAGAGGTCTTGAAAAAGAAGGGTCAACACTGCAAATATTGACTCTTTGCATAAACTTCATGTAATTGTCAATAAAAGCCATTGACACTTATGAAATGCTTGTGATTATACTTCAGTAACAGTTAGTAACATCTGACAAAAAGATCTAAAAACACTGAAGCAGTAGACTTTGTGAAAATTAATATTTGTGTCATTCTCAAAACTTTTGGCCACGGCTGTAGACCGTTTGCATGCATTTTTTTCTTGCTTGTAAGGGCTAATTGAAAATTGGACAAAAATTTGGATTTATCATAAAACTTGCCTTAGTTGTTATCACTGTTTGCAGGACTACCAGACCAATAAAATATAAAACTTTTTGGCTATCTAACACGAGACTAGGCTAGTTTAGTGTCGCTAGCCAAGGGGAGGCACAGCTAAGCTATCACTGTAGCTTAGTTTAGCTGCTACAGAGCCATGCAGAGTGCGTTATCTGTCCTTATGCTCTGCTCATATTATATTCATGTAACTTATTTACACACCTTGTTTTCCTGCTCAGCATGAGAGGATGTTACTGTTTCAGTTTCAACCCCTTTACTGGTTTAAAAAATAAAATAAAATCGGCGTATCCGTTTTATCCATTTTTCCTCACAGTGACTGTGAGCTAGCGTTTGGCAGAATTGAGACTGTCAGCCAATAAGACATGAGTATTTCCACATATTTTCCTGTAAACTCTGTCTGATTGGTCTCCCTCCATTCACTGAAGATATAAAATTACAGGCTGTCTTTTACTGGTGTTCAGTTGCGTTCCAAGTGGAGAATTATTCTGGGCTAAAGAAAAAATGCCCTGTTACACCCTCGACTGTACTCGGGAAAATTTCCGAGTTCGTGTCAAGTTCGAGTACAAGTTTACCCGAGTGCGTGACGAGTCCGAGTTCATTCGTCATTCATAGCCCAACTCTACTGATAGAATTCCAACATTACTACATTTCTCTATCTTTGGGTTCTCTCACTGACTACCTCTCAACAATCTCACCACTATTTTAGTTGTTCAATATTGTCATTTTTTATAGAATATATTTTTTATATAATGCACACCTTCAGAGTTCTTGTGGAGTCCATGCCTCAGTGGGTCAGAGCTGTTTTGGCAGCAAAAGGGGGACCTACACAATATTAAGCATGTGGTTTTAATGTTATGGCTAATCGGTGTACTGTATGGTTTAGATGGATGAATAATTAACTATAAGATCTTTTATATATATTTTTTAAAGTGCTGCCATTGTGTGTGGAGTGTGGTTTTGATTATGCATTCCACATTACAATTTGTGTTAGAAATGAAATACATGAGTTTTAACAACAGTGGGACATGGCAGTGTATCCATTGCAAATATTCATGCTGTCTTGGGATTTGTCTTAGTGGCCTGCAGCAGTGCAGAAGAAGTATCATGCTCTTGCAAATCACACTTGCACACTAACTCTCTCACTGTTATCCACGTTCTCACTCTGATCTAGTGCTTGGTTCAACACAAGATTTCTGTATGTTTGTTTGCGTGTATGCACACACACCCTAGAGCCCCACCAATACTTCCCCAGACAAAAAAATGGAAGTATCCAGCTGCCTACTCCCACTAGACACGACAGACAAAGAGCTTACAGTGACCAGAGGATAATCCATGTTACCAGAGTTGAACAGATTTCCTCAACTCTTCTATTTCAGTCCTAACCAAGACACTGTGGCTGAAAAAGGCCAGCCCAATTTATTTATCAAACCTATTCTGGGGACTCAATTTCCGACACAGAAAATGCCCTCCCCAAAGCAAACGCCACAGATACACACACACACACACACACACACACACACACACACACACACACACACACACACACACAGATTCTGTAACAGATCAGACATCAGATGATGATCAGACAAAAAATCTTGGACAACAAACTGATGCACTTATTAAAATGAATTAGCTTTAGAATGGGATAACTTTTGTCATAGAGACTATGGAAAGTATAGGAGAGGAGACAAAAAGGATGAGAGGCTCTCCAGTCAAGACTAATCTCTTCTGGTAGCCCTTTACCTTAGTCAAAGAGACTCGGTTGAGATGAGTGGAAGAAAAGGCCTCCACCATCACTTTCACTCATTGCCCTTTACCTCCACACACACCTAGCCTATCATCCCACCCTCTTGACTGACATCAAAATGTGGATTAACAAACTATTGACCCATTGCCAAAATCTGATCAGATATTTATTTCAGAGGACATTTCCAACACTAGCAAATATTAAGGCAAACTTGTTTTGAGAGAGAAAGGCAGCCAAGAATGAGAGACTGCTGCATAAACACAGTGAAATGGCCATCAGCATAATCGAGTGCAGCCTCTAAAAAATTTCTTATGAATTTCATATGAACAGGTATCTCACACAGTGTATGCTTGGATCTAGGCTATACAGACAACTGTACACAGGCATGTTCACACCCATCATGCTTTCTCATAAAAATATTTATTTTTTTATTTTTATATTTGTTATATAATTGCCATAGATATGTAGCATTTCCCATGTGCTTTGGCCTGATGTCTAAGGAATTGAGGAGGAACAGCATGTAATTGGGAACTTTGGTTTGATATCCCCATTAATCACTATGTTGTCTCACATATATTTTGCTTCTCACATTCACAATTTCATGTCACTTCAGTTCTAAATCTTGTTAATGAATTCTCTTTATTTGTTTTCTACTGCAGGCTAATGGGGGATGGCAAGATGCTATGACCCCATCCTCTGCAATCTCCCCTACTGAAGGCCCCGGTAGTGTCCACTCTGATACCTCGAACTGATCTCTGCATTGACACACTGACCAATCAGAGACTGATCAATCAGAGACATCACAAACTACCATCTTCACAAACACATACAGCAGAACATTTGAATGCGTTGATGTCTCTTAGGAATTGAATCTTCTGGTCTCAGCAGACAATGTCTGTTAATTATTTTACTAATATTTACTATTACCTTCTCAGATTTTTTGTTAATTACACAGTCTATTTTATATTCTTTTCTGTGAATGTGCAAATAGATATGTTTCATATCTCATTTACATTTGCAAGTACACATTTAGGCATTTAGAACATAAAACCTGACAGCAAATCTAACCCATTCATTTTAGATAGTTAATATGTTATGGGTGGCAGTTTTGGGAATTTTAGAGATGATATGCGTTTCATTATTTTTCCGTTTTCTTTTATAACCACACTAAATTAGTTGATGAACTCTAGGATTTTGGGGATAAATTAAAATGTTGGAAATTTTGGAAAATATTTTTTTCCATCACAGTGAAGTGAGTTCCACATGCTATGGGATATACCTTTTTTATATAACACAAAATACAAGTCTTACACTTAAGCCAGTATGTATAAGAACTCTATTTTGGCATGTCTCCATGCAGAGACATAATGAAAAACATTCTTGTATATAATAAATCTTAAGAATATTTATACATTTCACAAATCAATACATGGCTCCATTACCTCATACTGATAGAATTGATAGAATTCCAACATTACTACATTTCTCTAGCATAGAGTTCTCTCACTGACTACCTCTCAACAATCTCACCACCATTTTAGTTGTTCCATATTGTCATTTTTTATATAAGGTTATGTGGGTGCATCTTTTAATGCACCCCTAACATGTAATGTAATGCATATTTTAATCTTCTAAGAAAAGTAGTTGCTTTCTTGCAACTTAAAAAAAAGACAATAATACAAAATAATACAATAGAGAGTGAGAGAATTTTTGGGGAGGGTGTAGTGGAGGAACATGGGAATGGAAATTAGCACAGTTAAACTGCTGTAAGTAGTGAAAACATTTTGAATGTTACTCATCCTATTACTGATTCACTAAAATAAGAAAACAAACAAACAAATAAATAAGATTAAAAAAATAATGTAGTGCATAAATGGTCCAGTATTCAAAACTGTACATTTCAGGCCCTGATTGACAGGACCCCAACTTCCTTTTTCTTTTTTTGTATTGTATGTGACTTCTGAAACTGATTTAAAAAGATCATGAACATTTATTTGTGGCAGTGATTCTAATGTATTACAGATGTTTTGTGTTTCTTTCTAACCAGACTACACCTTGGACTGAACAGTCTTCCTTGTGGTAGTTATGTGTAATTCCAAACATGAATAAAGACTTTTTCCTTTAATGATGGAACACTTTGACTTATTATTATTATTATTTTTTTTTGAAGCAATGTATACTTAGGGTCAGATGTACAGTGAGGGGAAATAAGTATTTGGACACTTTTGATTTTGTTATTTAATATACTTCCAGTGCATACTATCTTCATATTTATACGTCTTTTGACTTTGTACTCATAAATATGAACAAAAAGTATGTATTCATAAGCATAAACAAAGAAAAAGCGTAATCGATAAGAATAAAGTATTCAGACATCAAAAATTAACAACATAAGTACTTACAGTCATGGGAAAAAGAAAGTACATGCTACTTCAATTCTATGTTTTTATTATCAGTGCCTAAATAACAATTTGGTGGTCCTCATCAACTTCTATACACAAGCAAATAACCCCAGGTGACAACAACAACAACAAAAAAAAACACAACAGATTTCAACATGTAGTCATTTTTTCCCCAAAAAGTAAACCAACATTCAGATACCAGGTGGGGGAAAATAAGTGCACTCTTCCTAGTTCCACAATCATTAATTGTGTAACAATTAATTAGCAGCCAGGTGTTACTAAAGAAATGCACAAGATTACTTAATCACCAAGAAATGTGACTACCCCTGTTTTGGAGCGTTTAGGTGCGTGTCTACATCATGCCAAGAAGAAAGGACATCAGCCATGACCTCAGAGAAGTAATTGTTGCTGTTCATCAATTTGGGAAGGGTTATAAGGCCATCTCCAAACAATTTGAAATTCTCCATTCTACAATGAGAAGGACTGTTTGCAAATGGAGATCATTCAAGACAGTTGCTAATCTTCCCAGGAGTGAGACCCAAGTCCAAGGTCAGACCATTTAATGCTCAGAGTTATAAAGAAAATCCCAAGAGCTACATCATGTTCCTACAGGCCGTTGTAAGCACATTAAATGTTTATGTTCATGACAGCAATAAGAAAAATCAGAAATCAGCAATCATAAAAAGACCGAACAAGTATGGCTTTCATGGAAGGGTGGCTAGGAAAAAGCCCCTTCTCTCCAAAAAGAACATGGCAGCACAACTTAGGTATGCAAAGTTGCATCTGAACAAATCACAAATGTTCTGGAACAATATCATTTGGACTGATGAGACCAAGGTGGACAAGTTTGGTCATCATGCACAGTACCACGATTGTGAAAAACCAAACACAGTGTGTTGCCACAAACACCTCATACCAACTGTCAAGCATGGTGGTGGAGGGGTGATGATTTGGGCTTGTTTTAAAGCCACAGGACCTAGGAAATTTGAAGTCATTGAGACAACTATGAACTCCACTTTATACCAGAATAATCTTGAGACAAATATGAGGCCATCTATCCAGCTGAAGCAGCTTAAGCTGGGCCGAAATTAAGTCCTGTAACAGAACAATGATCTCAAGCACACCAGCAAATCAACATCTGAATGGTTAAAGATGACAAAAATGAAGGTTTTGGAATGTCCAAGTCAAAGACCTCAACACATCTTAAGAGAGCTGTGCTCTCAAACATAAATGAACTGAAGTAATGTTGTAAAGAAGAGTGGGCCAAAATTTCCCCCAAACATTTTGAGAGACAGAAAATGTTTACTTCAAGTTAATGTTGCTAAAGGTGGTTCTACATGTTACTGAATTATAGGGTGTACTTTTTCCCCCCACCTGGTTTCTGAATGTTGATTTACTTTTTGTGAAAAAATGACTACATATTGAAATCTGTTGTGTTTTTTTGTTGTTGTTGTTGTCACCTGAGGTTATTTGCTTGTTTATAGGAGTTGGTGATGCCACCACAATTGTTATTTAGGCCCTGATAACTTAAAAAAACTAAAAATTGTTAGCAGTTGTTGGCAATTGCAGTCTTGGGTTATTTTGTCTGTATGTTTGGGGTTGTTATCTTGTTGAAACAGCCATATTCTTTTCAAATTCAGTTTCTTGGCTGATGAGATTAAATTATCCTCTAATATGTCCTGGTACATCGCTCCATTCATGTTTCCTTCAATGACGTGTAATGCCCCAGTATCGTTTGCAGAAAAGCAGCCACATATCATGATGCTCCCACATCCCTACTTCACTGGGTATGGTGTTCTTGGGATCATATGCACAACCCTTCTTTCTCCAAACATGAAATCTGTATTATTGCTAAAAAGTTATGTTTTTGTATCGTCATTTGTTTCAAAGGAGTTCTGATGTGCAAAATGTGCACATAATGGGCTTCATTTAATGAATCTTTTAGTAAAATAGTGTGTATATGTTTGTGTAAGTCAAACAAACAACAGATTTTCTGCTGGATTTACAAAAGATTCAGAAATGCTAATTTTCTTTGAACACGTGTGGATGTTGAACACACAAAGTGTAAAGTGCATTCCCAACACAGCTCATTCGCATATAGTGACACCCAAAAAACTCCATAATAGTTCAAGCGCACAGACAGCTGGGAGCATGAAATGAATGATGAAAGTAAAAGCAGAAAGGCAGTGGTTATTTTGACCCACTTCTATACAAATAAAAAAATATTAAGTAGTGTTACAGCAGCTGAAAAGGTCAAACTCTAGAGACAAATTACAGAAGAGGTGAATTAGGTGTCAATTAAGTGAGGTGAAAAGAAACAAGAAAATGGTGTGACATTGAAATGGAGGAGGAAAAAAAGGTCTGCACCATACGCATGTGATCATGCACACCAAGCATGTCAGACAGGGAAACTGCTATATAAAAATAGTTTTAAGTGTCTCGTCCAACGTGTATAGTGTTAAAATAAGATACCGTGGCAAATGACAAATATTTATAACCCAGCATTCATTCTCTGAAGAAAATCATACTAGTCTTTAAACATCCTTTCACTAATAAGCGAGCACTAACTATTCTGTCAGTTGAGGCATTTGTTTATGGCTTATGGCTATGTGCAGACAGACCAGCCTGTACTCCATATGTACAGTGGCATTTCCTTTGTCATAATTAAATGATTAGTTTTAATTGTCATAATTTATGGGATTATGTTGGCTTGCTTTCTTTGTTTTTTCTATTATTTAATTAAGACCAATAATAATGTTTGCACTGAACAAATCAAACAAAAGCCATTGAAATAGTTAAAAACAATGAATGCTTCTGGCAGCGTTCCTGAGGAACCTTAGCCCATTCCTCATGAGCAATGGCCTCCAGTTCAGTAATATTTTTGGGTTTGCGTGCTGAAACCACCTTCTTCAAATCCCACCGGAGATTTTCTATGGGGTTCAAGTCAGATGGCCACTGTAGAATCTTCTAGGACATCTTCTGCAACCAAGCCTTGGTGGGATTTGAGGTATGCTTGGGATCATTGTCCTGTTGGAAGGTCCAATGTCACCCAAGCTTCAGCTGCCTCACAGACGGCATGATGTTTTCTCCTAAGATTTCCTGATACATCAGTGAATCCATCTTGAATTCCACACGCTGCAGGTTTCCAGTGCCAGAGGATGCAAAGCAGCCCCAGAGCATCACCGAGCCACCACCATGCTTGACTGTGGACAGAGTGTTCTTTCTTCTTTCTTCTTTCTCCAGACATACCGCTGATCCATCGTGCCGAAAAGTTCATCGCTCCACCGAACAGAATCCCAAAACTACTGTGGCTTATTTATATGAATTTGAGCTGACTTTTCTTGTGCTTTTGGGTTAGTAGTGGTGTACGTCTAGGAGTTCTGGCAAGGAAACCTTCTGCATTTAGTATGCGCTATACTGTGCTCACTGAAACCTCAGTGCCTGCCACCAAGTCTTGCTGCAGGTCTTTTGCAGTCACTTAAGGGTTTTTCACAACCTGCCTTCACAGAAATCTGGTTGCAGCCATTGATAGCTTAATTTTTCTGCCCCTAGCCAGTTCAGGTATTTCATGTGTTCCACCTCAAGCACACCTGGTGCAACTAATGAAGCCCTTGATTAGTTGCATCAAGTGTGCTTGAGACAACACCTGTTTTGCATATTCGTGCTGTTGTGAGGGATTCTATTCAGCGGGTTGAACAATTTTGAGACTGGAGTAGTCATTATAAGTTGCATTTTCAGTTAAATTTGGGGAAAGCACTTGAAGCATTCGTTGTGTTGAACTATTTCAATTGCTTTTGTTTGATTTGTTCATTGCAAACAGCTGAAAGTCTGTACATTTTGACAATAAACCTGATTTGCAATGGGGGTTGAATAATTTTGATTGCAACTGTAGATGACTGGTTTTAACAAAATTTTCTCAATGGTTCACTTAATCCCGGACCTAGTGAATTACCATGAGGATGTGTTTCCAGTACAGACTACAAGGCACTTCTGTAAGTTGCTATGGATAAGAGCTTCTTCTAAATGCTGTATAAATAATAAAAATAAGCAATTTAAACTCAACAATATAATCTGTATATTAAAGTAATCTAAACAAATTATATGATTTGAAGTTGATCAAGTCAATATTTATTTAGGCATCTAATGTGCAAATTTGCACACAGTCAGGAGCACAAGTAGATTATGAACTTTTTCCAAATTTACAGGATTTATGAATGATTTACGTATATCCAGCTTGATAAATGAGGCCCGTTGTGATTAAAATAATTGTTCAATTTACTACAGCTATAGCTCATTATTCAGACTTACTACCTACAAATTTGCTATTGCGTGAGGTGCAAATTGCACTTTAAAAGCCAATGTGAAGTTGTGATAAAGGTCACCCATTAAGCTGTCAAAAAACTAGGGAGTAAATATGAATTTCAGTAATGAAAATCATGTAGCCTACATCAATAAAAGAAGTTCTTGTTAAATAAAGACTCTTGTGTCAGAACAAGTAAACAGTGCTGAGGGCATTAATATGGCTGATATGCCATTTCATTACTAACTGGTTTTAAAGAAAAGACTGCTGCATATGGGAGCAATTACATTGTATTCCTTTTTTTCTTGTAGTTTACTATGTGTTCTATAACATTTAGAAAATTGTGTCACAAAAGTCCTGTTTAATGTGTTGAATTTCTTTGTTGGATGTTAGGAAGACTGATGTATTCCTGACATATGTGCTTTGACAAGGGTCACAACAGTTGTCAACCAGTATTATTCTTCTATGTATTATAGTTTTCCTAAATAGCAATTTCATCATGGGCCTTATGTCTCTTATTACAGATTCTGCAGGAAAACCATGCAGTTAGCAACACTGCCTATAAAGCTTTGAGCAACACCAATGGTGCTAGTTTAAAATTACAGTCTCATCGGAATGTATCAGGATGGCAAGGCCAATTCTACTGTTTTTGCTATACACTGAACACATCTGGGTTTGGGGTCAAAAGATGAATATCTCAATCTCAATCTCAATTTTTAGCACAATTAAAAACAACCACAGTTGACCAATGTGCTGTACAATGTTCTAAAAAGAATGAATAAACTAAACAATGAATAATAATAATAGTAATAATAAAGAAATGTATATGTAAAACAACAAAACAAAACAACAACAGACAACAAAGGACATCACAAGTCATAGGCTATAGCCTATGACTTGTGATGTCCTTTGTTGTCTGTTGTTGTTAAGAGATACGTTTTTAACTTTGATTTAAAAATGTGTAATGTTGATGCAGTTCTAATATGGATCTGTAAACTGTTCCAAAGTTTAGGTGTGGATATGGCAAAAGCACGATCACCCCTAAATTTTAACTTTGACTATGGAACAGTTAACAACCTCTGGTTGGCAGACCTAAGGGTTCTCAATGAATGGTGTTCACACAACAAGTCAGAAAGGTAAGAGGGGGCAAGGCCATTTAAAAATTTAAAAACAAGCAAAAGCACTTTAAAATCAATTCTAAAGCGGACTGGGAGCCAATGTAAAGACATTAAAACAGGAGTAATATGTTTGTGTTTTTCGAACACCTGTTAAGAGTCTTGCAGCCGTGTTTTGGACCATTTGTAATCTAGATAATGAAAAATTGTTTATTTCCAGATACAGGGAGTTACAACAGTCAATTCTAGAAGAAATAAAAGCATGAATCACAGTTTCAAAATGCTTAAAAGATAGAAAAGTCTTCACTTTAGCCAGTGCTCCTAGTTGGTAAAAACTTAAATTAATTAATTTGTCACCAAATTTGAGTGCACTATCAAATAGGACGCCCAAGTTCCTTGCACATGATTTAACTGAAAAGGATAAAACACCAGAATTTATATGAGAATTTTTTGGGACAACAGAAGAGCCAAACACAATGATCTCGGATTTACTCTCATTTAGATTTAAAAAATTTAATGACATCCAGGCTTTGACATCGGAAAGACAGGCACAGAGGGAATTTAAACCATTTTTGTGCTTCAGGAGCAAATAAAGTTGTGTATCATCTGCATAGCAATGATAGTACAAGCCATGCTTTTGACATAAACAAACTGTTGCATTTTTCTTTCATTATGCTTTTCCAGGCTAATGCCACAGCTTCTTTAAGTTGATGTTTGTATTGGGGGGTTTCTCCCTTCAGTCTTCTCTTCAGGAGGTGAAATGCATGCTCGACTGGGTTAAGGTGTAGTGATTAACTTAGCCAATCTAAAACCTTCCACTTTTTTCACTCAATGAAATCCTTTGTGTTGGCAGTATGTTTTGGGTCATTGTCTTGCTGCATGGTGAAGTTCCTCCCGATTAGACTGGATACATTTCTCTGTAAAGTGGCAGCCAGAATGTTTTGTTTACTTCTGAATTCATTCTGCTGCTTCTGTTGTGTTACATCATCAACAAGATTAATTAGCCCATTCCAGAAGCAGCCATGCAAGCCCAAGCTATGACACCACCTCCACAGTGCTTGACTGATGAGCTAGTATATTTTGGATCATGAGCAGATCTTTTCTTTCAATTTGGTAGAGGATAATCTTGGTTCCAGAATTTTTGTGGCTCATCTCAGTATTTCTTTGTGAATTCCAGTTTGCCCTTCTGATTCTTACTGCTGATGAGTGGTTTGGCCTTTAAATTTCTGCTCTCAAAGTTCTTCGAATGGTGGACTGTAATACCTTTACCCCTGCCCTGTGGAGGTTGTTGTTGACATCACTGACTGTTGTTTTTTATTATTTGCACAGCTTTCACAATGTTTCTGTCATCAACTGCTGTTATTTTCCTTGGCCAACCTGTTTGATGTCTGGTTGTTAGTACACCAGTAGTTTCTTTCTTTTTCAGGACATACCAAATTGTTGTATTGGCTATGCCCAATGCTTGTGAAATGCGATTTTCCCTCTTTTTTCAGCTTCAAAAAGGCTTGCATTTCACCCATAGACAGCTCCCTGGTTTTCATATTGGTTTATCCTTTTTAACAACAAATGCAGTCTTCACAGGTGAAACTGAAGGCTAAAACCACAAGTAGATGTAGTAATGTAGATATTAAGAGCTATTAATTGTTTAAAAAATCAATCTAACAGAGCTTATATTGTACAATAAAAACTGACATACAGTATCTCACAGAAGTGAGTACACCCCTCACATTTTTGTAAATATTTTATTATATCTTTTCATGGGACAACACTGATGAAATGACACCTTGCTACAATATAAAGTAGTGAGTATACAGCTTGTACTCAACACACAGCCATTAATGTCTAAACCGCTGGCAACAAAATGAGTACACCCCTAAGTGAAAATGCCTAAATTGGACCCAATTAGCCATTTTCCCTCCCCGGTGTCATGTGACCCGTTAGTGTTACAAGGTCTCAGGTGTGAATGGGGAGCAGGTGTGTTAAGTTTGGTGTTATCGCTCTCACACTCTCTCATACTGGTCACTGGAAGTTCAACATGGCACCTTATGGCAAAGAACTCTCTGAGGATCTGAAAAAAAGAATTGTTGCTCTACATAAAGATGGCCTAGGCTATAAGAAGATTGCCAACACCCTGTAACTGAGCTGCAGCACAGTGGCCAAGACCATACAGCGGTTTAACAGGACAGGTTCCACTCAGAACAGGCCTCGCCATGATCGACCAAAGAAGTTGAGTGCACGTGCTCAGCATCATATCCAGAAGTTGGCTTTGCAGAATAGACGTATGAGTGCTGCCAGCATTGCTGCAGAGGTTGAAGGGGTGGGGGGTCAGCCTGTCAGTGCTCAGACCATACACCGCACACTGCATCAAATTGGTCTGCATGGCTGTCGTCCCAGAAGGAAGCCTCTTCTAAAGATGATGCACAAGAAAGCCCGCAAACCGTTTGCTGAAGACAAGCAGACTAAGGACTAAGGATTACTGAAACCATGTCCTGTGTTCTGATGAGACCAAGATAAACTTATTTGATTCAGATGGTGTCAAGCGTGTGTGGCGGCAACCAGGTGAGGAGTACAAAGACAAGTGTGTCTTGCCTACATTCAAGCATGGTGGTGGGAGTGTCATGGTCTGGGGCTGCATGAGTGCTGCTGGCACTGGGGAGCTAATGCCAACATGTACTGTGACATACTGAAGCAGAGCATGATCCCCTCCCTTCAGAAACTGGGCCGCAGGGCAGAATTCCAACATGATAACGACCCCAAACACATCTCCAAGACGACCACTGCCTTGCTAAAGGAGCTGAGGGTAAAGGTGATGGACTGGCCAAGCATGTCTCCAGACCTAAACCCATTGAGCATCTGTGGGGCATCCTCAAACGGAAGGTGCAGGAGCGCAAGGTCTCTAACATCCACCAGCTCTGTTATGTCATCATAGAGGAGTGGCAACCCGTGAAGCTCTGGTGAACTCCATGCCCAACAGGGTTAAGGCAGTGCTGGAAAATAATGGTGGCCACACAAAATATTGACACTTTGGGCCCAATTTGGACATTTTCACTTAGGGGTTAACTCACTTTTGTTGCCAGTGGGTTAGACATTAATGGCTGTGTGTTGAGTTATTTTGAGGGTACAGAAAATTTACACTGTTATACAAGCTGTACACTCACTACTTTACATTGTAGCAAAGTGTCATTTCTTCAGTGTTGTCCCATGAAAAGATATAATAAAATATTTACAAAAATATGAGGGGTGTACTCACTTTTGTGAGATACTGTAAGTTCAAGGTTTCTGAGACACACCTCTGTCTTTTGGCAGACTCTGCCTTGTTCATACATCTTCTATACAATTAGCCCATTGGGTAACTCTGGATAAATGTGGATATCTGCAAGTTGTAGAAATGAATTCAGTGGTTTGATTCGAGAAAAATGGAGGGTAAAATTAACTAAAGATAAAAGAACTTGAAATCAATTAAATAAAAGGTCTTTGGGGTGTACCTTCACCTAATGACGTCATTATGAAATATTCATAATCAGGTCACCCTTAAAACCTTCTTCCTTCAAATCTTAGGAAATTAAGTGTGAACTTTTCCTTCAGTGACCTATGTATTGTAAAGTATCTTAAATATCACGTGAAGCAAGGGAGAGAGTCAAAGCCTGTTTTGCAAGCAGTAGTGTGCCACTGCCATATGCCACTAATTGCAGTTACTATGAAGTTAAATATGCCACTGTATTATGACTACATATACATATACAGTGGGTATAGAAAAGAACCCCCCCCATAAAATAATCAGATTTTGTTGCTTTTCAGCCTGAAATGAAGACGAAATGAATTTTATCTAGCTGTATTTTCTCAGTGCAACTTATAACATCCAAGTGAAAGATATAACACCAACATATCAGAAAAACAAAAACAAAAAACAGAATCACTGAGTTGGAAAAAGGATCATCCCCCACTTTGTTTTGCTTTAATTAAAGGCTTTAGTCTGTTGGGATATGTCTCTACTAACTTTGCACATCTACACTTTGCAATATTTGCCCACTCTTCTTTGCAGAACTGCTCAAGTTCAGTTAAATTTGATGGTGACCATTTGTGGACTGCAGCCTTCAAGTAATTCCACAGATTTTCAGTGGGGTTTAAGTCTGGGCTCTGACTAGGCCGTGCAAAGACATTAAACTTTTTCCTCCTTCAACCACTGTGTGGTCAGTTTTGCTGTGTGCTTTGGGTCATTGTCATGTTGGAAGCTAACCATCTTCCCAGTGACAACTTTCTGGTAGAGGGCAGCAGATTTTCCTCAAGAATTTGACAGTATTTTGCCCCATCCTTTTCTATCCTGACAAATGCTCCAGTCCCTGCTGCAGAGAAACACCCCCATAACAGGATATTACCACCTCCATGCTTTATTGTAGGAATGGTGTTATTTGTATGGTGAGCTGTATTGGATTTCCGCCAGACATATCGTTTGGTGTTGAGGCCAAATAATTCAATTTTAGTCTCATCTGACCTGAATCTTCAAGGTACGTTTTGGCAAAGCTCAGTCATGACTGTGTGTGGCCTTTCTTGAGGAGTGGCTTTTTTCTTGGAACCCTCCCATACAAGCCACATTTGTGGAGAATTTGTGATGTTGTCACATGCACACAATAACCACTCTTTGTCATAAATTCCTGCAACTGCTTCAGAGTTGCTGTAGGCCTCTTGGTAGCCTCTCTGACCAGTTTCCTCCTGGCTCTTTCATCCAGTTTGGAGCTGATCCAGGAAGGGGCTGTGTTGTACCAAATACCTTCCACTTCTTAATAACAGACTTCACTGTGTTTCTAGGCATTGTTAAAGCCTTTGAAATTTTTTTGTATCCATCTCCTGACTTGTGCCTGTCCACAACTTTATCCCGGAGAACCTTTGACAGTGTCTTGCCACCCATAGTTGATTGTTTGCTTCAGTTACACTACCAAGGACTGAAATGCTCCAGGAAAGCTCTTTTCATGCTGAGCACAGCTGATCACAGTTGAAAGTCAAATGGCTTTGTGTGCCATTGAGAAGGTGATTAGCTACACCTGATTGAGTTTACAAGTCATTTTTAGGAGTGGGGTGATCCTTTTTCCAACTCAATGATTGTTTTTTTAATTCTTTTATTTTTTTCTGATATGTTGGTGTTATATCTTTCACTTGGATGTTATAAGTTGCATTGAGTAAATACAGCTGGATAAAACAAAAACTGTGTCCATTTTCATTTCAGGCTGAAAACCAATAAAATATGATTATTTTAAAGGGGGTGATTCTTTTCTATACCCACTGTACCTATACATATAAACCTGGGAGTGCTCAGAGAACAAAGTAACATGCCCTGGTCCTCCAGTCACTAGCCACTCTGTAGGAATAGCAGCATCAGGCTCTCCTTGGCCTGCAACTACAGTAGCAGAAAATGTATACCAAGATGAAGGAAGCTTAAGCTGCAGATCAGGCTGTGTTGAAGAACTACATAATCCGTTCTTCCTCTTGTCTCGCATTCATTAAGGTGATGGAACACTACCCTCACATTCTCCTCTAAAAGTTCTTGATACAATTTTGAATTCACTATTCCCTCAATGAGTGCAAGCTGTCCAAGCCAAAGCAGCTCCAAACCATGATTCTACCTCCACCATGTCCTCTGAAATTCGTTTGATCATGGTATGGTTCACAGGGCAAGGTTCATATGAACATACCTTTCTTAAAAAGAGTAGACTATCAGTACCCAGATGTAGTATATGTTTTATAGGACAGTGCCACTCCATTTAGCCTCTGGTAAAGTTGTTAGCCCAGAGGTTTACACACATTTTAAAAACTAGACTATTAAACCTAGACATTGGCAACCCTACAAAAAATTTGTAGCGTAACCTAGATGGATGCCTGAACCACCTCAACTGGTCCCTTTTGACACAGAGGAGCAGCAACTCTACTTTGAGCTCCCCCTGAATGTCTGAGCTCCTCACCCTATCTCTAAGGCTGAACCAAGCCACCCTGCTAAGGAACCTTGTTTCTGCCGCTTGTATCCACAACCTCATTCTTTTAGTCACTATCCAGAGATTGTGGCCATAGGTGAGGGTTAGGACATAGATTGACCAGTAAATTGATAGCTTCACCTTTTGACTCAACTCTCTCTTCACCAGGACAGACTTGTACAATATCCACATGACTGCTGATGCTGCACCAATCCATCTGTCAATCTCTTGCTCCACTCTACCCTCACTTGTGAACAAGATCCTGAGATAAACTCTTCTGCTTGAGGCAGTGTCTCATTCTCAACCTGAAGGGAACAACCCACCCTTTTACGGCTGAGAACCATGGCCTCAGATTTGGAAGTGCTGACCATCATCCCAGCTGCTTCACACTCTGCTACAGAGCATGCTGCAGGTCACTGCTTGATGAAGCTAACAGGACCACATCATCTGCAAATAAAAAAGATGCAATCCTGAGGGCACCAAACTGGACACCCTCCACTGTGTCTCATTCACCCATTCACACACACACTCACACACCAATGGCAGCAGAGCTACCATGCAAGGCACCTGCCTGCCATCGGGAGCAACTTGGGGTTCAGTGTCTTGCCCAAGGACACTTCGGCACATGGAGTCACGTGGGCTGGGAATTGAACCGCCAACCCTACAAGTAGTGGACAACCCGCTCTACCACCTGAGCCACAGCCACCCTCAATACAGGGACCTAATGGCTCACAGATCTAGCACCCTGTATCCTCCACAGTATCCCACAAGGGACATGGCCATGTGCCTTTTCCAAGTCCACAGAGCACATCTACAGTTATGCTTGAAAGTTTGTGAACCCTTCAGAATTTTCTGTATTCTGTGTCTGCATAAATATAACCTTGTGGAGGCGGGGGCGTGGTCTTGCACCGGTTTGTGAATGGAGGGCGGAGCCGGAGAAAGCGAGTGGTAAGGTTTACACACCTGTAGGAAATGAGACTAA
The DNA here is from genome assembly GCA_023630585.1 of Cranoglanis bouderius. NCBI lineage: Eukaryota > Metazoa > Chordata > Actinopteri > Siluriformes > Cranoglanididae > Cranoglanis > Cranoglanis bouderius. The sequence continues at coordinate 13,256,600 of CM042549.1, read as the reverse complement.
CGAGTGTTCTGTGTTGCAGTGAGGGGAAGAAGAGAAAAGGAGGAGAGACATGTGCCTCGAGAGAGAGGGAAAGACACTGACCAGCATAGAGCCATGTGTGTGTGTGCGTGCGTGTGTGTGTGTGTGAGAAATAAAAACCCCCACAAACTGAAAGGAAAAGGAAAAATAAGTGTGCAAGTGGATTAAACCTGCCTCCCTTCTGGTTCCTCCTGTACCCGAACATTAAGTGTGTTACACTGGTGCCGAAACCCGGGATTACGAGAGGAAATCGCCGCCATGGAAGGCTCACCTCTGGCCGACCTCATCACTCAACTGGCCAACCTCCACCAGACCCAACACCAGGCCCTCCTGCAGCTACAATGCGACCAGGAGAAGCAGTTTAAGGACCTCCTCGATGCCCAGGCTGAGGACCACCGGGTGCTCCAGGGCCTGGTGCAGCAGGCCGGGATTCCAGCTGCCGCCCCCGCGGCACCTGCAGCAGCCCACTGCTCTGCCCCATGTCGCGCTGATGAAGATGGGACCACAGGACACCTGCAGGAGGTGGTTGTTGGCTGAGGAGTGCGACGTGGAGAAAGTGATTGACCTGGTGGTTCTGGAGCAGTTCATCACCCGGGTTCCCGACGGACGGCGGAGTGGGTCCAGTGCCATCGTCCCACGTCGCTGGATGAGGCGGTTCAGCTGGCAGAGTTGAGTACCGCATTCCGGTGAGTGTTCAGGGGGGTACATACCAAGCCTTGGTGAATTCAGGATGCAATCAGACCTCAATTCACCAAGGCTTGGTTCAAGGGGAGGCATTGGAAAATGCACATTTGGTGAAGGTGAGGTGTGTGCACGGGGATGTTCACGAGTACCCACTAGTGCCCACTGTCATCCAATTTCGGAAAAAAATATAGTGGAGGCGGCGGTTAGACCCCGTCTCACCCATCCACTAATTTTGGGAACTAATTGGCTGGGGTTTAAATTATTAGCGAGAGAAATGTTTGTGGATGGGTCCTGCATTAGGGAGAGGCGGTGTGGAATGTGCAAAGCCTTGGCGGGAGAGGCGGTGCCAGGGCCGTCGACGACAGCTCCACGTCAGCATGACAACGAGAGCAGGGGGAGTGGCTCTCCCCCCCTCTTAGCAGGGATTCCTCTCGGGGATTTTCCTTGGGAGCAGTCGTGTGATGAGACCCTGAAGCACGCCTTTGATCAAGTGAGAGTAATCGATGGTCAGCCGATCCAGCCCAATGTTGTGCTCTCCCACCTGTACTTTGCAATTATTAAAGAGAGGATTTATAGAGTCACGCAGGACACTCAGACGCAGGAAAATATGACCAAATTGTTGGTTCCGAAGAACTTTCGGGAATTATTATTCCATGTGGCTCGTTATAACCCTATGGTGGGGCACTTAGGGCAGGTAAAAACATTAGGTTGGCTCTTGGCTCGCTTCTATTGGCCCGGCATTCGTGGCGACATTCGCGGCGTGTCGCGAATGCCAGCTGGTGAATCCACCGGCCACCCCAAAAGCACCGTTGCGCCCACTCCTGTTAATCGAGGTCCCCTTCGAGCGAATTGGCATGGACCTCGTCGGGCCATTAGACCGATCTGCACGAGGGTATCGCTTTGTGTTAGTATTAGTGGACTATGCAACACGGTACCTGGAAGCGGTGCCTCTATGCAATATCTCCACAAGGAATGTTGCGGATGCACTCTTCCGCATTATCTCCAGGGTTGGGATCCCAAAAGAGATCCTAACTGATCAGGGCACATCTTTTATGTCACGCACCCTGCGCGAGCTGTACGAATAGTTGCGGATTAAAGCGATTCGCACCAGCGTTTATCATCCGCAAATGGATGGGCTGGTGGAGTGCTTTAATCAAACGCTTAAACATATGATTTGTAAGTTTGTGCAGGAAGATACACGGAATTGGGATAAGTGGCTAGAGCTCATGTTATTTGCAGTACGAGAGGTCCCTCAAGCCTCCATGGGGTTCTCTCCATTTGAATTATCGTATGGATGCAAGCCGCCTGGCATATTTAACGTCATACGGAAAAATTGGGAGGAGGGGCCTTCAACCAGCAAGAATGAAATTCAGTATGTTTTGGACCTGAGAGCAAAACTCCACACATTAAGTCACATAACTCAGGAGAATTTGCTACAGGCACAAGAACATCAATCCCGGCTGTATAACAGGGGTGCACGGCTATGCGAGTTCATGCTGAGAGATAAAGTGCTCGTGTTACTACCCACATCGAGCTCCAAATTACTTGCCAAGTGGCAAGGACCCTTTGAGGTCACACGGTGAGTCGGGGATGTCGACTATGAGGTAAGGCGAACGGATAGAGGTGGGGCGCAGCAGATTTATCATCTCAACCTGCTAAAACTGTGGAGGGAGACAGCGTCTGTAGCGTTGGTGACGGTAGTTCCTGAAAGGGAGGAGCTAGGGCCGGAGATAGACGTAAAATTGGCGAGTCAATCCCCCCCGGTGCCATGAGGGGACCACCTCTCCCCAGCCCAAATTATAGATATTAAAAACCTACAAGCAGAGTTTTCTGACGTGTTCTTGCCTCTCCCCGGCCACACTAACCTCATAGAGCACCACACTGAGACAGCCCCAGGGGTGGTGGTTTGCAGCCGCCCCTATCGGCTCCCCGAACACAAAAAAATGTTGTCCAGGATGAATTTAAGGCCATGCTCAAAATGGGAGTAATTGAGGAGTCCCACAGTGACTGGAGCAGCCCGGTGGTCTTGGTTCCCAAGGCCGATGGGTCGGTCTGGTTTTGTGTGGACTTTAGAAAAGTCAACGCGGTGTCTAAATTCAACGCATATCCAATGCCTCGCATTGACGAACTGCTCCATTGGTTGGGCGCAGCTCACTTTTATTCGACTCTGGATTTGACAATGGGATATTGGCAGATCCCCTTGACTCCAATGTCCCGGGAAAAACCGACCTTTTCCACCCCGCTTGGCTTACACCAATTAGTGACCCTTCCTTTTGGGCTGTTCGGGGCTCCTGCGATGTTCCAGCGGCTCATGGACCGAATACTCCATCCACATGCTGCATATGCTGCTGCCTATTTAGATGACATTAAATGACTGGCAGCGACACATGCAGCACTTAAGGGTGGTGCTGAGGTCGCTGAAGCGTGCGGGACTCACGGCCAACCCAAAGAAGTGCGCGATTGGACGGGTGGAAGTACGGTATCTGGGCTTCCACTTGGGCCATGGGCAGGTGCATCCCCAAATTGATAAGACAGCAGTGATTGCGACCTGCCCAAGGCCCAAGACCAAAAAGGAGATGAGACGGTTCCTGGGGTTGGCTGGCAATTATCGTAGGTTCGTGCCTAATTATTCGGACATCACCAGTCCGCTGACTGATCTCACTAAAAAGGGGGCACCAGACCCGGTCCAGTGGACGGAGCCGTGCCAACAGGCTTTCACTCAGGTAAAATCTGCACTGTGTGGCGGACCACTTTTACGTTCTCCTGACTTCTCTCTCCCTTTTGTTTTGCAGACGGATACATCGGACAGGGGGCTGGGGGCCGTGCTGTCCCAGGTGGTGGAGGGGGTGGAGCGCCCCGTGCTGTACATCAGCCGCAAGCTCTCGGTATGGGAGACAAAGTACAGCACAATCGAGAAAGAGTGCCTGGCCATCAGGTGGGCGGGCCTTCACCCTCTGTTCAGATCACGCCCTGCTCCAGTGGCTCCACCACATGAAAGATGCCAATGCGCAGATCACTCATTGGTACCTGGCATTTCAGCCTTTTAAGTTCGAGGTGATCCATAGACCGGGGGCGCAGATGGCTGTGGCGGACTTCCTCTCTCGTCAAGGGGGGGTGGGGGGGGGGATTCAGCGGCAGGCCGGATGGCTCCCCGGCCTGAGTCGGGCGTTGGGGGCATGTGGAGGCGGGGGCGTGGTCGAGCACCGGTTTGTGAATGGAGGGCGGAGCCGGAGAAAGTGAGTAGTAAGTTTTACACACCTGTAGGAAATGAGACTAATGAGTGTTCTGTGTTTTGCAGTGAGGGGAAGAAGAGAAAAGGAGGAGAGACACGCGCCTCGAGAGAGAGGGAAAGAGATGCCGGCACAGAGCCACATGTGTGCGTACGTGCGTGTGTGTGTGTGAGAAATAAAAAACCCCACAAACCGAAAGGAAAAGGAAAAATAAAAGTGTGCAAGTGGATTAAGCCTGTCTCCCTTCTGGTTCCTCCTGTACTCGAACATTAAGTGTGTTACAGACCTAAAACAACATCAGATTTTCTCAAGTCCTAAAAGTAGGTAAAGATAACTCAATTAAACAAATGAGACAAAAATATTATACTTGACCACTTATGAAATATTGCATCATTTTCCTCAATAAATATGTGTGCGTGGCAAAAGTATATAATCTTTGCTTTCAGTATCTGGTGTGACGCCTTTGTGCAGCAATAAGTGCATTTCCAGTTGAACAGTCCTGCACATCGGCTTGGAGGAACTTTAGCCCATTCCTCAATACAGAACAACTTCAACACTGGGATGCTGGTTGGTTTCTTGCATGAACTGCTTGCTTCAGGTCCTTCCACAAGATTTCTGGATTAGGGACAGGACTTGGCCATTCCAAAATATATTTATACTGTAGTTCCCATGTACAGCCCAGTTCATGCAGGACCCTCCAGGTACCCATGTTGCTGTTCATTAATAACCCACACTAAGCCCATGTGGAGGCCAACAATTTTGCCTACAAAGGCCCTACATGTAGCCCATCTGGGCCCCCTCATTAGCCTGTATGGACATCCAAATATGTGGCCACCATGGGAACTGCAGACAAAAGATGGTGAAGTTTCAAGCCCATTTGGGACCCATGTGAGCCTTTCATGGACATACTTACTGGGCAGTGCTTAATACCTCTTGTAATTAATGATGGCAGAAAAAATATTCACACATTGATTCATGAAATCCAATTTCAACCATTTCCTCTATTCCCTGACTGATTTAACTGCCAATGAGCTAAAGCTGTTTTCATGTTTAACATACAGTGGTGCTTGGAAGTATGTGAACCCTATAGAATTTTCTATATTTCTGCATAAATATCACCAAAAACATCATCAGATTTTCACACATGTAGCGTATGATCTATTCTCAAACTGATTTCTACATTAACCCAAACTAAACATAGAGTAACCCCGAGAGGTCTCCTGCGGCCAGATGCCGCTTTGGAATGCAAAAAGTCTCTCTGGGACCCACACAGGACTTACCCCTGCAATAAAAGAAACCTTTGATGACTGAACTTCTGGGAAACTTCATGATTAGTTCGTCAGCAGGGATCCAACACACACACACACACACACGCACACACACCCCCACGCTTACCTTACACACACAATGGAGAAACCCCTCTCTCTTCAATGTAACGTGTAATTATATGTAATTATTCCATATCTAAATAGTGTGATGTTATTTTGTTTACATATATTGTGTGTTTAACTAACCTTAATGACTTTAAATAGTTTTAACCTAGCATATCATTTTAAATGTCTGTAACCAGGTTTTATTTGTAATATTCTTCACAAATCCATCGAATTTGGTATGTAGTTAATCGTCTCGAGATACCCGGATTGATTATGCATATCATATTGCAATGGGATACATCATTTCATGTTTTCACTTAATTTCATTTATAACACGGTATAAGCCAGCTCCTCCCTGGACATTTAAATTAGGGTCCGAGACCAGACAAAGAGAGTCATCCGGACATGCAAACCCAACTTCCTGATTGGCCCATAGTCCAAAGAGGCGTGTGCGCTGGTGTTGTTTTAAAACAACACCACGCTCACTTCACCCTCTCTTCTCCTCTTCTTCTTCTTCTTCGGATTTGAGAGTTTGACTTCACTCCTCAACTTCACTTCTTCCGGTTTCTCTCCCCCGGGGCCACGTGCCCCGGGAAGAGGAAGCCAGGATCTCTCTCTCTCCGGACACAAGATGCAACTACCTCTGGGCTCATGCCTTTCCAAACAACAACAAACCAGCGAACTCTACCCGACCTCGCACAAACTCTCAACCTTGAGGCCATGCAAGTATAGTTAATGACCTATATCTGCGTTAAGATTGGACCCCTGTGTTACAGGAGAATTAAGTTCGTGCTGGTTCTGAAAAAGGCTAAATTAGTTGTGTTTTTGTCTGCTTCCCTTTCTTTCATCACTTTCTCTCTATCCCTTTTCTCTCCCTGTATATAGATGTGTATATATATGCATGTGTTGCTTAGAATTAGTCGTGTGTATCCATAGTCACAAATAGCTATTAAAATCTATTATCCCACGCTTGATTTTCTCTGTTTTTGGTCACGTGATGAGTCCCTTAAATACTGCATAAGATCTTCGTTACCCGCTCTATCTTTAATAATACACTTCGTGAGTTAATTCTTCCTGGCCAGAAGGATAAACTCACTCTTTAGAGTTCATAAAGCTGATCTAGGCCACATACATAGTAATAATTAATTATAATCCGTTGTAATTAATTATCTATATGTATATGTGCACCTATATAAATTCCCTTTCATGGCTGATGTATATTTATAACTGGTCACGACACGCGTTGATTAGATATATAGATATATTTCACGCCACTCGAGCCAATTCCTCACATAAATTGGTGAATACATTTAAACGTGTTAAACATCTTTTTTTTATTTGTTACATAAATTGTAACTGGTGGAGAATATTATTTTAAACGTTGCAGATTCATCCGAGTTACTACACATTCCTGTAGATAACGCGGGCACGCTTTAAAACTCGTCTCCTTTAAAAGGGTGCGTTGAATCCAAGCGTGCGCTTGTTTCGTTTCATGTTTAAAGTTGATCCATTTCATTATTCTGGCTTAAAGAATAATGCATAATAATGCCTCTTTTTGTATAATTTACGCTACATTATAATGGTGGAGAATGCGGGCAGTGTTTTAAACTTTATTTCGTGAACAATTCCATTTCAATCAGCGTGTTTTATTAGATTTTTGGTGCTATTAGATGTGTGTATTTGCGCGCCCTCGCCAGGTGAACCGAGTCGGCGAGTGAACCGAGTCAGTGAGCCGAGTCAGTGAGTCGAGTCGCAACGCGACTCCCCTCCCCCACTCCGTGATAACTGAAAAGCTTAAAGCTCATTGTTTGTGTAGCACGCTAACAGCGCGTATTTGTTTGACAAATTTAGCCGCGGTTAGGTGCTTAAAGTTAAAACTGCAGTCATAACATTAAACTTGTGTCTGAAGACGATGAAATCGCAGAACAGCACATTTTTAATTGTGTAATCGCCTGGTAAGAACGAAGAAATCTTCTTCCAGTGCAGTAAGAGATTGATTTGAGCGATGTTCCTCTTATCTTTCTGAAAGGCCTTATTATTATACCGCTAGATTCGATTCATTGCGTTGGACCAATGTACTCGACTAAGCGATGTCACTCCCTGCGGCGTGCCCTCTTGGCGTAGCTAACCAAAACGTGCACCGTGTGTATACCCAATCAAAATCACTGCTGGCAAATATTTGATTGATATGTATAAGGGAGTCCTCTGCACTCTGATCAAGTGTAAGATTTAGACAACGGCGAAGAAACCCCGTTGTGATTTGGTGTGCATGGCAGCGAAGAAATCCTGCCCACATTTCTTGTGCATAAATAGCGCAAAAGGATCCCTAGATCTAAAAAGGTTCTCCGTTCAAGCATGAAATCGCCATTAAAGCCATCTTCTAGGAAACGCGCGTCGATTTCACTTCCTGTCTGAGTTTAGGGGGGGTAGGGCGCAGTACCTCTGACTGACCACCAGAGGGCCGCCCTCTTGAGCGTCTAACGCGTGGTAACCTAACCCCCTCCTTACTCACTGTGGCGTAAGCCCACCGTCGCCACCTTGTGGTCCTTCTTAGCTGGGTCCACTATTTCCTTCCCCTTTAATTTCATTTGACCTCTCTCTATTTCAATTTCCCCCTTGCTACCTTAATTTTATCTCTAGTCTTTCGGACTACTATTGGGTTTTTTTTTTTTCTTCCCTTTTTGTATTTTCACTTCTTGCATTTCTTATTTCATTTTATTACCATTCGGTAACTCTTTTATTTCAGCCTTCCTTACGATGCATGCTTGCTTAGTTTGAACTAAAGCTAAGTTTAAGTAAGATTTAAATCAGGCTTCTGTGTTGTCCATTAGTGCCTCCCTCTTAGTAGGACTTCTCCTCGGGACATTCACAGATAGATAAGGCTTCCTTCTCCTTTCTCTCTTTAATTCGTACCTCCAATTTTCATGAACAGTTCAGTATTTCCTTATCTCTATATTTCTACCTTTCTCATCAATTGAGTGAGTCTGATTACTATAGGTATCAGCTTTATCTCTTACCCTACACCTGCTTTAATTTAGATTTAATTTAAACAAGGTTTAAATTGAAATTGTAAATTAATATCAAGTTACATTTGTTCAGCCATTTGTATACTTGCAGGTAATGCTCCCCTTAGTGCTCTGCGGAGAAGCGACGGTTGTCCCCAGGTTGAATTCGGTGAATGGAGTCGCCTGGACTGGCGGACCCAGCGCTGGCTGAGAGTGTGCGCGTCGGACGCCTCGGCCCTCGTACCATTGGTAGGCGGCACGCAGGCGACATCAGCACTTGAGCATTCCAGGTGAAAAGGCAGACGAGGCCAACTGACCACCAGAGCAGTTGGGTTACGTACCCACAGTAAGGCTCCGTACCGACGGACCCGCCCGTCTGGCGCAGCTTGCCACAGAGGCAGCTGACCCCAAAAAAGGGTTTTAGGAGGAAACCCGATTCTGGCTCTGCAGCCTGGCAGTTGGCATGCCTCACCTGACCGCTGCCCAATTGTGCTAAAGGTCATAGCTGGTTGAGTGGTCGCACCATGGTACGGGAAAGCGAGGGGCCCTGAGTCACACTGCAGCTGAGTGCTTGGGGACCGTCAGGTAGGTTGGCTTCACCACTGATTCTCATCTGAGCAACCTCAATTCACCCCAGGCATAGCTAAAGGGCATACGGCCCATCCACTTAGTATAAGCCATGACATCTCTGATTATTTAAGTGTTGGCCCAGCTCTCTCCCTCTTAAGCCACACCATCTCCATAGGGCTTATGACTCAACAGCGCCCCCACTCCGGCAGGCCTGTCATAAACCCTATGCGTGGTAGCTAACTTAAGTCTTCTATTTTCCTCTAGCTATACCTGTTTTCATTTACATCTCGCTTTACATTTCACTCCTCTAATTGTTCCAGTTTTGTTTTCTTTTGTGTTAGCTGCTGTTCTGTTGTGACTTATCTCCCAAAGTTCACATACAGACAGAGCCTATGAGAACCAGCAAGAAAAAGAGCTAAATGCTAGACTGACGACCCAGGCAGCCAGTGTCTTTAAGATGACCCACTAGGCTACTGCCTGCCCAAATTTCTATTTAGATCCGGCGCGTACTCACACAAATTGGCCCTCCCTGGCCACTTACGGCCAAAACCATAATTATCTGGCCTATGTACTACTAACTGTCTACACCAGTTAGCCAAATTTATACTCCCTGCGTACCAAATTCAGTGTCACTGTAGCTCATTAATTCTGCGCGGACTTGTATGGCCTTTGGTGTTCTTTCTCTCTCGCCAACAGTGAGCTACCGTGTCCCAATCATCCAGTCCCGCCACTCACTGGGACCACCTCGAGACATGGCTGTGTGTCGTGATGACTGCGTTCCTGCTCCAAGCTGCTGGCGACCTACAGCACCTAAGCAGGGAGCAGCTGGACGACGACGTAAGCGGACAGACGGCCCACAATCTGATCCAGAACCCCAAAGGATGGGCAGAGATCATCGGGAGCCTCGCACACCACCTCGTCGCCCAGGCACGACCCAGCGAAACGAGCAATGTCCACCTGGAGCAAGAAGCAGCAGCGCGCTCAAGCTCTAGAACGAGGAGGCCTGAAGGAACCAGGCCCACGCTCAAAGCTGCCTAAATCGGCATACTCCTCGAGACCCAGAACCGGCGCGGGACAGAAGGTGAAATGGACCCAGAGCTCCGAGAGGCAGTGGAAAAACTACAAAGGGCCTCATGCAGAGACCAAGCACCGAGAGCAGTTGGAGAGAGAATCCAGAGAGGAACTCATCAGGAAACTCCAAGTGAAGCTCTCCTAACCAGAGCAAAAAGTGAACTGAACAGAAAGGAACGCTAAGGTCAAAGCCTGCAAAAAACCACCTGCTGGCGACCCGAGCTGAAAGCCATACTTCAGCACAACCAGGGTACACATTCACAGATGAACTTAACACCGTTCACAGAGAACTGAACTGGTCATACCTTCTGCAAAATGACCAGAGAAGGTAAACGCTCACCACAGAGTTTTCCTTGACCAGTGAGCACAAGTCTCCCAGCCACCACTCCCTAATTCCAAAAGGGGGGTGGAAGCCCACTGCTCAATGTGTCACCAGGCAGAATCCACAAGGCCTACACCAAGCAGAGGACTGCTGCCAAAAAGGCTGTGGAAGAAACCAACCATTGACCCTGTCTCTGAACTGGCCCTAGAGGGCGCACACAAACACACATCGAGATGGACCCTCAGCCTGAGGAAGCAAAGGCTGAGGACATTTGGGGAGCCACCCGCTGATCAATCAGTTTGATCCACTTGTCATCCGATCACCATGACGACTGTCGCCCAACGATGTCCACACCTGGACATCCTTGCCCGAAAGGGGGGAATCTGTAGCGTATGATCTATTCTCAAACTGATTTCTACATTAACCCAAACTAAACATAGAGTAACCCCGAGAGGTCTCCTGCGGCCAGATGCCGCTTTGGAATGCAAAAAGTCTCTCTGGGACCCACACAGGACTTACCCCTGCAATAAAAGAAACCTTTGATGACTGAACTTCTGGGAAACTTCATGATTAGTTCGTCAGCAGGGATCCAACACACACACACACACACACGCACACACACCCCCACGCTTACCTTACACACACAATGGAGAAACCCCTCTCTCTTCAATGTAACGTGTAATTATATGTAATTATTCCATATCTAAATAGTGTGATGTTATTTTGTTTACATATATTGTGTGTTTAACTAACCTTAATGACTTTAAATAGTTTTAACCTAGCATATCATTTTAAATGTCTGTAACCAGGTTTTATTTGTAATATTCTTCACAAATCCATCGAATTTGGTATGTAGTTAATCGTCTCGAGATACCCGGATTGATTATGCATATCATATTGCAATGGGATACATCATTTCATGTTTTCACTTAATTTCATTTATAACACGGTATAAGCCAGCTCCTCCCTGGACATTTAAATTAGGGTCCGAGACCAGACAAAGAGAGTCATCCGGACATGCAAACCCAACTTCCTGATTGGCCCATAGTCCAAAGAGGCGTGTGCGCTGGTGTTGTTTTAAAACAACACCACGCTCACTTCACCCTCTCTTCTCCTCTTCTTCTTCTTCTTCGGATTTGAGAGTTTGACTTCACTCCTCAACTTCACTTCTTCCGGTTTCTCTCCCCCGGGGCCACGTGCCCCGGGAAGAGGAAGCCAGGATCTCTCTCTCTCCGGACACAAGATGCAACTACCTCTGGGCTCATGCCTTTCCAAACAACAACAAACCAGCGAACTCTACCCGACCTCGCACAAACTCTCAACCTTGAGGCCATGCAAGTATAGTTAATGACCTATATCTGCGTTAAGATTGGACCCCTGTGTTACAGGAGAATTAAGTTCGTGCTGGTTCTGAAAAAGGCTAAATTAGTTGTGTTTTTGTCTGCTTCCCTTTCTTTCATCACTTTCTCTCTATCCCTTTTCTCTCCCTGTATATAGATGTGTATATATATGCATGTGTTGCTTAGAATTAGTCGTGTGTATCCATAGTCACAAATAGCTATTAAAATCTATTATCCCACGCTTGATTTTCTCTGTTTTTGGTCACGTGATGAGTCCCTTAAATACTGCATAAGATCTTCGTTACCCGCTCTATCTTTAATAATACACTTCGTGAGTTAATTCTTCCTGGCCAGAAGGATAAACTCACTCTTTAGAGTTCATAAAGCTGATCTAGGCCACATACATAGTAATAATTAATTATAATCCGTTGTAATTAATTATCTATATGTATATGTGCACCTATATAAATTCCCTTTCATGGCTGATGTATATTTATAACTGGTCACGACACGCGTTGATTAGATATATAGATATATTTCACGCCACTCGAGCCAATTCCTCACATAAATTGGTGAATACATTTAAACGTGTTAAACATCTTTTTTTTATTTGTTACATAAATTGTAACTGGTGGAGAATATTATTTTAAACGTTGCAGATTCATCCGAGTTACTACACATTCCTGTAGATAACGCGGGCACGCTTTAAAACTCGTCTCCTTTAAAAGGGTGCGTTGAATCCAAGCGTGCGCTTGTTTCGTTTCATGTTTAAAGTTGATCCATTTCATTATTCTGGCTTAAAGAATAATGCATAATAATGCCTCTTTTTGTATAATTTACGCTACACACAAGTCCTAAAAGTAGACAATGAGACCCCAATTAAACAAATGAGACAAATGTTCACATCTAGGTATTGAGTTCGTAATAAGGGTTTTGGTGTTGTTAGAATGGATTTCCGCTCCAGTCGACAGATAAAGGACAAACACTGCAGCAATGACTTCAGAGTGGCCAACTGCCAAAATAACAATCCAAAAACAACTAGAAAAAAAAACTACTAACCTTAACCTAACATAATAAAATAAAAATACATAAGAATTCCCTAACTTCCTACCATAAACAATACACAAATGAACATCCAAAGGGTTCACAAACATTCAAACACCACTGTATTAATGTTATGGGGTGTACTGATACACTCTGGTCACAATTCAATTAAATACAGAAGACTGGCCTCATGATTCAGGATTCCATTTCATTCTCAGAATATTTTGAACAAAATTTTGATGAAGAAAAATGATGACTGAAAATACTTTTTTTTTATTTCTGCATAATAAACAATGCAAAGCAATATGCACTTTAGTCTGCATAAAACTAACTAAATAAAAAATGCTATGTACAGAGTTTTAATATTGTAAGCAAAATGTACTACAGGTTTACCATATCTTTAAAAACAATTATAAATTCTCCCAGAAATTTGATTGAATAATCAAAGTCTCAGGGAAAATGCTTGATTGATACATAATGAGCTCCTTAGCAATGTCTGAGGTGTCATTTTAACCGGACATAGATGACAACTGACAACAGCCAGTGCTGGGCAGCTTCGACTTGCTGATGCTCACCTGAATGCATTTGTCGTTGTACTTGCTCAGTTCGCTCCTTGGTTTATTATGACATTTCTGGTTATGAACTGTGGGTGCACTGTATACAGTGCTGTGAAAAAGTATTTCTTCTGTTTTTGTGTATATCTCATACTAAATAGTTTTATATCTTCAAATGAAATACAACATAAAAAAACTACTCCTATGCTTTGGATCATTGTCTTGCTGCATAATCCAGGTGTGATTAAGTTTCAACTTATCGACCAAACACCGAACATTCTCCTTTAGGATTTTCTGGTATAGAGCAGAATTAATGCTTCCCTCAATTATTGCAAGTTGCCCAGGCCCTGAAGCAGCAAAGCATCCCCGCACCATCACACTGCCACCAAGATGCTTGACCATAGGTATGATGTTCTTTTTGTGGAATTCTGTGTTTGGTTTATGCCAGATGTAATGGGACCCCTTTTTCACCTTGCCACTTTACCATGGATGCCATTTTTGCCCAGTGTCTTTCTGATAGTGGAGTTATGAAAAGTGACCTTTATTGATGTAAAAGAGGTCTGTAGATCCTTTGATGTTGTCCTTGGGTCTTTTGTGACTTGCTGGATGAGTAGTTGCTGTGCTCTTGGAGGAATTTTGGAAGGTCAGCCACTTCTAGGAAGGTTCACTACTGTGCAGAGTTTTTCCATTTGGAGATAATGGCTCTCACTGTGGTTCTTTGGAGTCCCAGAGCCTTTGAAATAGCTTTGTAACCCAAGACTGATGTATTTCAATCACCTTCTTCCTCATTATTTCTGGAATTTCTTTCAATTTTGGCATAGTGTGTTACTGGGTAAGACCTTTTAACCAACTTCATGCTGTTGAAAAAGTTCTATTTAAGTGTTGATTTGATTGAACAGGGTTTTCAGTAATCAGGCCTGGTTGTGTCTAGTCCAGCTGAACCCAATTATGAATGCAGTTTCATAGACCTGGGGAATTAGTAACTATGGGGGCAAATATAGTTTCACATAGGCCCAGTTGGTACTGGATGACTTCAATAAATAACTTTATAATTTAAAGATGTGTTTACTCAGGTTGCCTTTGTTTTTTATATATATATATATATATATATATATATATATATATATATAATTTAAGATAAAACAAAGGCAACCTAAGTTGCCAGATGTAACTCAGGTTACACAGTGTATTCTATACACAGTATATATACACTGTGTATAGAAAAAAAAAATCAAAAAAGTTAAGGCAAATTAAAGCAAGGGCGTGATCCTTTTTCCAACTCAGTGATTCTGTTTTTTTTTCTGACATGTTGGTGTTATATCTTTCATTGGATGTTATAAGTTGCACTGAGTAAATAAAGCTGGATGAAACAAAAACTGTGTCTGTCTTCATTTCAGGCTGAAAAGCAACAAAATGTGATTATTTTAAAGGGGGGTGATTCTTTTCTCTCTCTCTCTCTCTCTCTCTATATATATATATATATATATATATATAGTCATAAAATAAAATCTATAACAAAGTTTCTACAGGTCAAAAGTTTTAGAACACCTCAATTTTTCCAGTTTTTATTGAAATTGACGCAGTTTAATGCCTCATTATACTCTGGAATTAAAGCATAGAACAAATAACAATTGGAGATAAAAAAAAATGTTTTGTTTAACAAAATGTAATCTAAATTTTTGACTCATCAAAGTAGCCACCTTTTGCAGATATAACAGCCGAACACACTCTTGGCATTCTTTCTACAATGGAAATCAAATATTGTTCGGAAAGTTCTTCCCAGCACTGCACTGTTGCAGAAGTTCCCACAAATGTGCTGCACTTGTAGGTTGCTTTGCTTTCACCCTTCTGTCCAGTTCATCCCAAACCAGCTCGATGGGGTTTAAGTCTGGAGACTGTGCTGGCCATTCCATGATTTGAAGCCTACCATCTTGTTCTTTTCTTCTCAGGTAGTTCTGACATAGCCTAGAGGTATGTTTTGGGTCATTACCTTGCTGTAGGATGAACCCCTGACCAACTAGGCGTATACCAGAGGGTATTGCATGGCGCTACAAAATGCTGTGGTAGCAGTTTTGGTGCAGGGTGCCACTCACTCTGTGCAAGTCACCAACTTTGGATCCAGCAAAAGAGCCCCAGGCCATCACGGCTCCTTCTCCATGTTTGACAGTTGGTGTCACACACCGAGGAACTATCCTTTTTGCCTATTCCACGGCATACAAAAACCCTGCATGATGAAACGAAGATCTCAAATTTTGATTCATCTATCCATAAGACCTTATTCCAGTCTTCAGTTGTCCATTGGCGGTGCTTCATGGCCCAGGCAAGCCTCTTTTTCTTATTTTGCCATCTTAGCAATGGCTTTCTTACTGTCACTCGACCTGTCAAACCTGCAGCTCAAAGTCATCTCTTCACAGTTGAAACTGAGACTTGTTTACTTTGACCAGTGTTAAGTTGTGCTTGAAGCGGTTGTCCTGTCACGCAAGCTGTTGACTCTCAGAAACTTGTCTTCTGATTCTGTTGTGGCTTTGGGTCTGCCAGACCTCTTCCTGTCAGAGTTTCCTTCAGTTGTCTTTTGTCAAGTGTCTTTTATGGTGTAGGAAACTGTACTCCCTGACACCTTGGCTTTCTTTGCAATTTCTCTAAAGGAAAGACCTACACTTTTAAGTGTTATAATGGTCTCTCTGTCTTCCTTTGTTAATTGCCTTTTTCTCGCCAATATGAGAGCAATATATTACCTCCTGTAGTACAATACTGTCCAAATAATGCTTAAGAGGGTGTAGTAACACAGTCTGTTCCAACACTGTTTTTATACAGACAGAGAGTTTGTAAGTAATCAACAAAAGCTGGGACACCTGTAGGAACTGTTAGCATCAAATTTCAAGGCTTAATTTACTTCCATTGCCTCAGAACAGCTGTAAGTTATTAACCCATTACTTGTTCCCTGAAAAGGCCTTTTTATATAACTCTGAAATGTACATTATTTTCAGTTTTTTGTAACCTAAACTTTTTTTTTTAACCTCTGGCACTTAAATTTGTACCATTTCAGGTTATTCACTGGACTCGAACTGCTTAAATGTCAATAAAAACTGGAAAAATGGGGGTGTTCTAAAACTTTTGTCTTTTGACACACACACACACACACACACACACACACACACACACACACACACACACACACACACACACACACACACACACACACAGAGTGCTGTCCAAAAGTTTTAGGCACCCTATTTTTTTTAGTGCAAACTTTGTAATAGATTTTTTATTTTATGACTTCTACATTATCAAGTCAGTACAAAGACATTTTAGATTCCCAATCATTAGTTTTCTAGCACAAAATTAAATGCTACAGAAAAATGTTTGTATGTCATTAAACAAAGCAACATATTACATAAGACTTTCGCACAGTACTGTATATATATCACTTTTTCAGCTAACTCCTGTGTGTGTGTGTGTGTTTGTGTGTTTGTCTGTGTATCTCATTCCTGGCCTCAAAACCTAAAAACTCTTTGGTCACCCTATGCTCATTTCACTCCACCTTACATATAATCTCTTGCCTTAACTTACACTGTGCGGCCTAACCCTAGACTGGTTCGTAACAGAATTGGGGGCTCATCCAGTTTCATTAATAATAGCATTTGGTGTTCCTGTTCCTTTTTCACGTTTCATGCATTTTCTCTTGGGGTCATTGTGGTATGGCTGTTACGTATGAGTTATGGCAGTGTTTGATCTGACTACATTTATGCTTTGTCATACTGTAGAAGATTTTGATGAGTATAGAAAAGATGACCTTGTAACACTTTCCCGGTTTCGGGTATGGAATGAGGAAGTTGGAGGCAGGCTTAGAAAAACTGAAATGGCACTTTACTCGTTATCTTTCACTTTTGCTTTTCAATGGTGTTATTATTCAAGGCCCAACCCAACAGGTAGTACCAGAGGGTGAGGACCGCCCATTTGATGGCCAGACACTCCTTTTCTATTGCTTCTCCCCCTTCACCACCTGGGACAGCATGGCTCCCAACCCCCTGTCCAATGCATCTGTCTGTAAAACAAAAGGCAGAGTGAAGTCAGGAGAATGTAAAAGTGGTCTGCCACAGAGTGCAGCTTTTACCTGAGTGAAAGCCTGCTGGCATGGCTCTGTTCACTGGACCGGATCTGGTGCCCCTTTTTAGTGAGATCAGTCAGCGGGCTAATGACATCTAAATAATGAGACACAAACCTCCAATAATAGCCAGCCAGCCCCAGAAACTATCTCACCTCCTTTTTGTCTTGAGTCTCAGGCAGGCCGCAATCGCTGCTGTCTAATCAATTTGGAGAGGCACCTGCCCATGACCCAAGTGGAAGCCCAGATACTGTACTTCCACCCGTTCAATCACACACTTCTTTGGGTTTGCCGTTGTGGAAATTAATTTACATAAAATTTAAATAAAAAAACACAAAGTGTTTTTTGTGTGACACATTGATGTCATATAAATAGCTAAATTAAACGTCAGTCATCTTGATGTTCTCTGATTGGTTATTGGCAGTTACGATGCACCACATTTTACCGCCGTTGGAACCTGTCTGCATTAGACACTGACATAATGGCGGACAAGAGGTATTGGAGTGACGCGCTTAAAAGAAAACTAAAAAATGAAAGACACCAACGCGAAAAGGAAGTACTCAGTAAAATGAAAACGATTACTGGATTTTTCACACCTGTGATACCATAGCCTGATGTGCAAGCAGATAATCTACAGGACAACAGCCTGCTGGAAGAAACTGCTGGAGGCAATCTGACTTCACGAGCAGGGCAGCCCATAAATGGATCATTATCTCTTCAATCAGAAGCAGTTAGTTCGGTGGAAGTGGCAACAGAAATACGCACACACACTCTCTCACACACACACACACACACACTCTCTCACACACACACACTCTCTCACACACACACTCACACACATTCTTTATCTTGCATTTTGTTCAATGTGTTATTTTGGTGTCTTCTTGCAACTGAGAGCACTTCTTATATTATATTGTATTATAATTGCTATCTAATATTACATGTATCTAATGTTACCTATGAATTTCTTTTAAATTGCTAGAGTACTAAATTACACCTAATGATCTTTAAAATGCCGTGATAATGAGAGAGGAAATGCTGATTTACTTTTCTGTTATATATTATTCTCTAAAATTGTCAGTGATGGGATGTGGTCATACATGGGTGCGAGTCAGCCTAACACTGCCTGTATGTACTAAACAATCTAGAGATGTATACAATCTATACAGTATGTCAGCACTTACCAAGAACAGTTTTTTCATACACTCATTATAAATTTTGCTGTTTGTTAAAATAAGAATTCTTTGTTATGACTGCAACCTTACAAGGTCTTTGTAAGTTTTTCAATATTTTCCAGGTAAAGAAGTTTTTCTTTATCATCATTCTTCCAAAGAAAAGTTAACTTTTGTGCATTGTAATAAACACATGATCACTTTGAATTTTTTTATCATTATTTATTTATTGGGAAAAAGTTTTTCAAGCTTCAATCAGTCAGGGACATGTCGAGGCCAGTTCGTGATAAAGCCATAACAACTGCAGCTGATAACGCATGTCCACGAGAGTCTAGGAAAACGGGGAAAAAACAACACGTGTTATATTATATTATACTTATTGTAAATAAATAAATATATATACACATGTAAAAGCACTATGAAAGCATAATCCTATAGCAGTGAGCATAATCTTAGAATCCTAGCAAATATGTGTAATCTCAAGACTTAGATTATAATAGAGCTTTAAGTAGTGCGTAAAACACAAAAATATGTTAAAATCATGCACAGAATATGGTAAATTTGGTAAATTGGGCCACAGAGGTCTTTTTTAGGGGGCGGGGCAAGAAGGAAAAAAGGAGGAGAGTGTATTTTTTTTTCTTCTTGCCTTGAAAAAGCTGGTTTCAATGGTGGCTGAAAAACCTGGTTTTCTGATGCTAATGGTAGCTGTATTTTCTGTTTTCTGGTGCTAATGGTAGCTGGATTTACTGAAAACCAAACATAATGGAAAATTGTTTGATATGAAGGAGGGGAAAAGAGTATAAATAGAGACCGAACCCAGGATAGAGCAGATCATTCCTGGGACGTCTCATTTAAATTGATCTCATGCTGCTGCTGCTGTTTCTGGGCAATAAATTTGACTTTTGCTTCTCTCATTCACTGGGTTGTGAGTATTATTTCTTCATCAAAGTTTTATGGAAATTATAGTGTTTTGTGCAGAGGCTATCTTATATCCAGTGGTGGGAAAAAACGCCAGTCTCAGCGATCCCAGGACAGCCCTCAGGTGTTGCATGACATTGCATAATGTCATCTAAATAGACAGTGGCATAAGCAGCGTGTGAACAGAGGTTTATTTCCATGAGTTGCTGGAACATTGTGGGGGCCCTGAACAACCCAAAAGGAAGAGTCATGAATTGGTGTAACTGAAATGAAGTGGAAGTGTTTTTTTTTTTTCACAAGATATTGGAGTCAAGGAGATCAGCCAATATCCCTTTGTCAAATCCAGTGTTGAATAAAAGCGAGTTGCATCTACTCGATTGAGCAGTTTGTCAATGCGAGAAATTGGGTATGCGTTGAATTTAGACACCGCATTGAGTTTTCTAAGGTCCACACAAAAATGGACTGTCCCATTGGTTTTGGGCACCACTGGGCTGCTCCAGTCACTGTGGGACTCCTTGATTACTCCCATGTTGAGCATAGCCTTGAGCTCATCCTGAACCACATTTTTTTTTGTGTTCAGGCAGATGATTGGGGCAGCTGTGTACCATCAGCTCTGGGGCTGTCTCTATGCGGTGCTCTATGAGATTAGTGTGACTGCAATTTAGCAATGTCCGTGATTTGTGATGGAGAGAGGTGGTCTCCATAAGGGACTGGGGTGGATTGAGTCACCATTTTAAGATTCACCTCCAGTCCTAGCTCCTCCCTCTCTGAAACGATGTCACCATAGCCATGGGAACCGCCTCCGTCCGTGGTTTGAGGAGGTTAAGGTGGTAAACTTGCCACGCCCCACCTCTTTCCATCTGCCTTACCTCATAGTCAACATCCCCAACCCGCCATGTGACCTCAAAGTGTCCTTGCCACTTGGTGAGTAATTTAGAGCTTGATGTGGGTAGCAAAACGAGCACTTTATTTCCTGGTGCAAACCCTCATACCTGAGTTCCCCTGTTATACAGCCGGGATTGATGTTCTTATGCCTGTTGCAAATTCTCCTGTGTTATGTGGCTTAAGGTGTGGAGTTTTGCTCTCAGGTCAAGAACATATTGAATTTCGTTTTTACCGTTAGAAAGTCCCTCCTCCCAGTTTTCCTGAATGACATCGAGCACACTGTGAGGCTTCTGCCCGTACAGTAATTCAAATGGGGAAAACCCTGTGGTTTGAGATCCTGACTCGGGAGATAACATGAAACAGTGCCTCCACAACATTATGCGCAGAGATATTGTGAAGAGGCACCGCTTCTAGGTATTGCGTTGCATAGTCCACTAGAACTAACACAAACTGATGCCCTCATACAGTTTGATCTAACGGTGCAATGAGGTCCATGCCAATCCTTTCAAAGGGGACCCTGATTAATGGAAGTGGACACAATGGCACTTTTGGGGTGGCCGGCGGATTCACCAGCTGACATTCCCAACACCACACACCACCTGTGAACATCGCGACAAATGCCTGGTCAATGAAGCAGGCCATGAGATGGTTCAGTGTTTTATCTCGTCCTAAGTGCCCTGCCATCAGATTATGGTGAGTCACCTGGGATAACAATTCCCAATGGCTCTTCAGGACCAACAATTGAGTCATTTCTTCTTGCTCTTGAGTGTCCTGCATCACTCAATTATATTATTATATGTAAGAGAGACTAGCAGATCAGTTCAGAAGGGGAAATTTTGCTAATTGAATATTTCTGATCAACTATTCGTCCAGCGATAAGTTTAAATAAGTGTATTTATCAATTATGCATTACAGTGCCCTTCACTAATATTGGCACCCTTGGTAAATATGAGCAAAGAAGGCTGTGAAAAATTGTCTCTATTGTTTAACCTTTTGATCTTTTGTTAAAAAAATTAACAAAAATACTCATATCTCATTGATATCAAACAACTGCAAACACAGCACAGGTTTATCAAAGGAAAAATCTGTTAAATATAGGTGTGCAACAATTATTGGCACCCCTATGAATTCATATGAGAAAAATATATTTGAAGTATATTCCCACTGATATTTCAGTTTTTTTGTGACTAGGAACAGGAACTTGTTCAACCATGGCTTCCTGTTTCACATGGGTATAAATATGATGTAACACATAGGTCAAATTCCCGTAGTCAATGGGTAAGACCAAGGAATATAGCTGTGATGTGCAGCAAAAGGTTGTTGAGCTTGACAAAATGGGAAGTGGCTATAAGAAAATAGCATTGAAAATGCCCATTTCCACCATCGGGGCGATAATTAAGAAGTTCCAGTCAACTGGAAATGTTATGAATCAGTAGAGAGAATATGGTTGGTATATTTCATTAACTCATCTTTTGACAGGTGTATGTCCTAAAAGTGTCATCTTCAGTGTCATCATCATCAGTCAAATTAATTTTGACAGGTCTAGGTCAAAGGTCATCATGAATCAATTTAATTTTGACATGTGTATGTTATTGTTTAAGATCTTAGATTACACATGAAATCACATGAAATGTTACTGGTTAAATGAAAATGCCATTCTCTCTCACACACACACAGACAGACACACAGACACACACACACACACACACCCAGGTTGGTATATTTCATCAAACTAATTTTGACCTGTGTATGTTTTTAGTTACATGAAACCACCATTCTCACACACACCCCAGGTTGGTATATTTCATCAAACTAATTTTGACATGTGTATGTTATTGTTTAAGAGTATAGATTACACATGAAATCACCCTCTGTATGTTACTGGTTAAATGAAAACGCCATTCTCTCTCTCTCTCTCTCACACACACACACACACACACACACACACACACACACACACACACACACAGACAAACACACACCCAGGTTGGTATATTTCATCAAACTAATTTTAACATGTGTAAGTAATCAGTTACATGAAACCACCATTCTCTCTCTCTCTCACACACACACACACACACACACACACACACACACACCCAGGTTGGTATATTTCATCAAATTAATTTCAACATGTGTAAGTAATCAGTTACATGAAACCACCATTCTCTCTCACACTCACACTCACACACACACACACACACACACACACACACACACACACACACACACACACACACAATTTTATAACCAAGTTTCCCCCCACTGCCAAAAAGTTGGGAATCTCCCTATAAAGGCTAACACTCCTCATAGTTTGGCATTCTGGAAAACTTCCAAGAGATTTCACATCTCCGAAAATCCAACAAAGGGTTAAATAACCTTTGAGACCATGAACTTCTCAGCAGGTAAGATGTATTTTTAAAATGTTCATCATTAAAATTTTTATATTAACCTATGCAATATTCAGAACGTTTCCAATTTTAACAGAGATGTTCCTTCTACTTATCTGGTCATGTATGTATTCTTAATTTTCATTCAAATTTTATTACAGAGCAAGACCGAACTATGCTCATCTGATTCTAATGTCTAAGAAATTGTAAGAACGAATGCAAACCTACTAGGTAATTTAAATTTGTCTCTTAGAACTGTGTAGTGAGCTAAAAAGTTAATTGGTAAGAGAATATTATATTTGTTTATTGATTCTTTTAGACAACGACATTGTGATTATTTCTGACGAGTGTCCTGGATGATCGAATCCAAGATCCCTGAATCATAATCGAGCTATCCAAAGACTAGTAGCCGTTGTAACAACGCAACCCAGAACAATCTTAAAAGTATGAATATTTCATACAGTAAAGTGTTTTATTTATCACGCATTTATATTTTGTTTGTTTCATATTTAGAAATAGAGGACTCCCCAACTGTCAGTGATGATGAATCAAACGCGTCAGGTGAGATGATATTATGTATATATGCCTTCTATTTCACCATCCGTTCAGTGTAAAAAGTTTGTCTCGGGTTACTTGACTGTAACCCTGTTCCCTGAAAAAGCAGGAACGAGATGCTGCGCATCAAACGCTAATGAGAACATTCTTTGTTCGACCGGTTGCGAAGCATGTGTGTCAAACACGCCAATAATTGGCTTAAATAACCTTGGTGAACCTCGGTCATTGATAACGTGTGCCTGCAGGCCCCCTGAGGGTGCCAGGCAGGAGCTTCTACTTTCTGTTGGAACTTCTCGCGCCCCTACCCGGGGGGACACACCCCCATGGTCCCGGGCACTTGACCCTCAGGACTTGTTTCTGGATGAAATAATCGTCCTCAGATCCGGCCTCTTGCTGGCTGCTGAGATTGGCTCTGCTTCTGTGACTCTCGCCGCAGGGAGACCGGACTGTGTCGGGGCTGGGTGGCTGACAGCCCTGACGCCTGAGCATGGTGGGGAAGAAAACTCATCAAATTTTTGAAGAGTGGCGTTTTTTTTTGTCGAGGTCGGGATTCTAACTCTG
This sequence comes from Cranoglanis bouderius, assembly GCA_023630585.1. Classification (NCBI taxonomy): domain Eukaryota; kingdom Metazoa; phylum Chordata; class Actinopteri; order Siluriformes; family Cranoglanididae; genus Cranoglanis; species Cranoglanis bouderius. The sequence goes on along the minus strand of CM042549.1, from coordinate 13,232,803 downwards.
GTCTGGAGCATGAGGAGCGAGCGTGCAAGAGGTGTGCCCCCTCCCTGTGGCAACCAATGCAGCCATAGAACAGCCAAGCTCTGAAAAACGCATCCTAACTAATACCCCTGCCCGTGCTCAGGTCCTTCAGCAGGTCAGCCTTGTATGCCTGCAGAACCACCATGGTGTGCAGGGCAGCACCAGCCTGACCCGCTGCTTGAAATGCCTTCCCCACCAGCGACGATGTTACTCTGCAAGGCTTGGTGGGGAGGATAGGCTTCTTAAGTGATGACGCACTCCCGGGGGAGAGATAGTCCGCGAGCATCTCCCCAACCTGAGGCATCATCACATACCCATGCGCCTTAGCACCCATGATAGTCAAATAGATTGACATCAAAGATACGTGAGGAGTAAGGCTTACTCCATGAGTGAGATAACTCCTATGGAGGTCTGGGAAAAAAAAGGGGAGAGATCGATATTGGGATCTGTCGCCTTGGCCACCCGACAGAATCTGTTGTCTAATTTGGAGTGCCTGGGGTTCTCTTGCTCCTGTGGCCAATTTAACTTAAGCCTGGCCACCGTGTTAGTGACTACCTTGAGTAACTCCCCAAACGCATTGTCGTCGCGTGAGGAGCGCTCAGAGGCTGCGCTCTCGGCTTCATATCGCTGGAGGCAAGAGAAACCATGCCCTCGTTTCGCTCTGAAGAAGCGCCGGGGCGCGCTTCAGCAGCGGAGGCGGGGACTTCGCGATCTGGGGAGAGTGCGAGAGACAGAGGAGGCTCACGCACCTCGTCTCTCAGCCAGCTCGACGCGCGGGCCCCACGATCTTACTGAGGACGCCAAGCCTCGAAAGAAAGCAAGCCTCGAGCGGAGCACTCGGATAGAAAATAGCTCGCAGTGCTCAAACTCACCGTCCTCAAGAGCAGCAATAGCATGCTCTTCCCCGAGGCACTCCAAAGAAAAAGTCATGCGGAACATCGTCCGGAATAACTTGTGCACACGGTGGCAAGCATCGCCTAACCGAAGCGCAAGCCATGATATAATTTCTCTTTTAAGGAGACAGGAGACAACACACACACACACACACAAAGCGGTCTCAAAGACAAAGAAACCTGAAGGTATGCCTGTTTCACGTCTATTTATAACCTGCAGGCGCACGTTATCAATGACCGAGGTTCACCGAGGTTATTTAAGCCAATTCTTGTCACACATGCTTCGCAACCGGTCGAACAAAGGATGTTCTCATTAGCGTTGATGCGCAGCATCGAGAGTAGCTTTTGATAGGGAACTCTCTCACATTTACTTTGATTTTTGCTCTCTTTTAGATGTGAGTGATACCGGGGAAGTACTAGAGGAGGAGGGTGTCCAGGAAAATAACGGTTTAGAGGAGATCAACATCGTGTTTAGAGAATTCTTCGACAGAAAGACTGCTTTATTGGAAAGCTTTGAACATCTCAGTAATACAATTGAAAATGGTCCAGGTAGGGAATCAATGTACAATACTCTTGAATCCTTGAATAGGTGTGTCACAGCGAACATAATATTGATAAGAAAATGCTACGAAAGATATGGCACAGAAACGCCCTAATTACATTTCAGTTACAGACGCTAAAAAAAGTAGAACTGAAAATACTCAGACATCGCCCCATGATTCCAGCTATGGTGAAAACCAGAGTTCTTCAAATAGTCTGTTACATTGTGATCCTTACACAACTCTGAACCCATGTTTATCTGATGCGATCAATCAGCTGAATGAAAGTTCATGAAATTTCCGTCAGTTCAATAGTCAGAGACCTAGTCAGAGTTCCAGTCAAAATGCAGCAAATACATCGGCTAGTGAATACGATTTGTTCTATGAACTCAACGAATGTCTGTTAAGATTACAGAATAGCCTAAACGAACATTCTGAACAAATAAATCCTGATTTAATCCATGCAGTCAACCAGCTCAATGAAAATTTAAGACCAGTAATCCAGAGCAATACTCAAAATTCCAGCCAAAATTCCAGTCAAAATTCCATCAAAATGTAACAAATACATTGGTGAGTGAATACAATTTGTTCTATGAACTCAATGAATGTCTGTTAAGATTACAGAATAGCCTAGACGAATATTCTGTATAAATAAACCCTGATTTAATCGATGCTGTCAACCAGCTCAATGAAAATTTGACGTTATCTCCCGAAGACAATATAAATATCGTCTCAACCCCAGAACTCGTTCAGGAACATAGACCATTTTCTCCTAATGGCTTGTTATACCAACTTAATGAAAATCTTATGAGGTTAAATGATTGTCTGGTTAACTTAATCGACGATTCGCAAATGGAAAACTTGTCATCGCCTAATATTCATGATTCGCAAATGGAAAACTTGCCATCGCCTAATATCCACGATTCGCAAATGGAAAACTTGCCATCGCCTAATTTCCACGATTCGCAAATGGAAAACGTCATCGCCTAATATCCAAGACGGTAACGGGATAGATCCTAATGTTAGAATAATTAATCGTGACAGATTCAACAACACTGAGATTAGGAGAAGAGTGAATTTTTCTTCGATCACTAATGTCTACAGCTTTGTGGAATTTTATAATTATGTTTTAGAGATTTTAAACAGTGTGATTGAAATCGCTAATAATTTAATTTCTGCTGAGGATGTTGTCACAGTTAAAATCAGAGCTGATACACTCAATGTTTCATCCCGCGTTCAATTAGTCAATGGTGCCATCGATTTACATTCTTTTCTGACCATACTCGAAAATGCCATTCAAAGTAAACGTGAAATTTTTACCAACGATACCCTTGAAATAGTCATCCAAATTGTCCGACCAAATCGTGGCAGTGCATCTTGAAGGAAAATGGGAAATATATTCAGTTCAGAAACCATTCTGAAAAAAATGAGACATGTATATATTTTTCATAACAGAGACAATATGTGTTTTGCCTTGTGTGTTACCCAACTTTTGAACCCTGAAAAAAATTATTTTCAAATTGGACAGATCACTAGACAAATACAACATGATGTGGGATTATCTGTAAACACTGCAGTCAGCTTTGCTGATGTATTGAGACTTGAGGGACATTTGAACTGTAAAATCGTAATCATATACTGTTCTGACAGTAAAGCCGGATACGTTTTCTTTCAAACTAGCAAGACTCCCCATGAAAAAACAATTTACTTGTTCTTGCATGACAACCACTATTACGGGGTTAAAAGTATCACCGGTCTTTTAGGATCTAGTCATGTTTGTCATTTCTGTCACTCAGGGTTTGAAATTTCATGGAAACATAAATGTGATTATATCTGCAACGTTTGTCGCGATACCGAGTGTCACAAAAGCCCTAAGAAAGTATTTAGATGTCCAGAATGTTGGAGATTGTGTAGATCACAATACTGTTTTGACAGGCATAAAGTAAAGCATCAGTCGAGTGAAGGTGAATATTCTTTGTGTGAAACAGCTTTCTACTGCGGTAATGTAATCGTGTAATACCGAAGAATCCTTTTCAACGTAACACATGTGTGCTCGAGTTGCAAATGCAAACTCTGTGGCGAAAAAGTCGATACAGATATTGAACATAGATGTTTTATATAACCGGCAAAGAAAGAACGCACACATGAGAAATATGTATTTTATGATTTCGAGACTAGGCAAGAAACAGGAACTCATACAGCTAATTTCTTATGCTGTATTGATTTTGAGGGAGAGATGTGGGTGGCTGAAGGGGATGGATGTGTCGGTGACTTTTTTAAGAAGTTCCGATGTAATAAATACAAAGGATATACATTTATCGCACATAATGCTAGAGGGTACGATTCATACCTTTTGTTAAATCATTTAGTGAAAGGAGGAATCATGCCTGAAATCATAGCGCAAGGTGGAAAAATTTTGCGTTTCATTGATTCCGTTTCACCAGTCATTTATCGATAGTCTGTGATTTTTTCCGATGAGGCTAAAATGTATTCCAAAAGCCATGGGATTTTCAGAACAAAAGAAAGGCTATTTCCCCCATTTCTGGAACACCATAGAACATCAGGACTACGTAGGACCATATCCTGAGCCAAAGTTTTACGGTGCAGATGGCATGATGCCTCAAGAAAGAGAAGAATTTTTCAAGTGGTATGAAATGGTTTCTGACAAAGTTTTTGATTTCAAGAAAGAGATGGCCTTATACTGTGTGAATGTGAAGGTGAAGTCAGGTTTGGTAACTATTTTGTAGATGGTTACTGTGAAGATGGACAAATACGTAAGGCTTTTGAGTTTCTTGGTTGTTTTTATCACGGATGTGAAAAGTGTTTTCCCTCAATCATCCCACATCCTCTTAGCTCATCCAAAGCTACTTTCAGAGATGTCCATCAAAAAACATTGGAAAAAATTAAGAATTTGCAAGAGAATCACAAATTGCAAGTCACAGTGATGTGGGAACACGAGTGGAATGAAATGAAGAAAAATGACAACCTCGTAATAAACCTTCTAAAAGACTTTGACTTTTCCAAGCATTTAAACTCATGAGATGCTCTTTTTGGAGGCCGAACAAATGCGTTACATTTGCATTATGTAGCCCAGCCCGGTGAGAGAATCGATTATTATGATTTTACCTCTCTTTACCCATATGTAAATAAGACAAAGACGTACCCGATCGATCACCCATCATCATTTATCGTGACTTTAAGCGAGAGACAAATTACAGATCAGCATACTAGCTCGTCAAATGTATCCAGGTAAGAGCAAGCACTTTTTAGAATGTTTTCAAGATGCTACCACTAGACCATACGGATATTTATTTGTTGACCTGAAAGCACAAACACCAGAAGAACTTCGTCTCCGTTCAGGGCTGTTTCCACAAGAGACCCCGGTTGTGTATGTTCTGGAAAAAAAGAAAACTGTAAAGCTTTGATAACCAATGTCTATTCGACTGAAAAAACCCTCCCGTTGTTGAATTCATTATACCGGTCTCCACCCCGAAGGAGACAAGATATATTACGTGATGCGCCCACAGATCTCATATTGAGCATATGTGAACTAGCATTAAACGTGCTCAGAGGGAACATACCACTGACGACAAAACAGTACCAGGTTTTAAAAAAACAGAAAAAATGGATCAAACTATTTGCGGATAAAAGAGCATCTGTAGGATGGCTATTATAGGAAAGCTATTAATCAATCTGGAGGATTTCTTCAGCTTATGCTCAGTGTAGCCATTCCTTTTATAAGCAGCTTAATTGCATCCCGTAACAATTTATTTAAAATGTATTTAGCCCCACAACATCAGCTTGATAAACTTAGAAACATCACCACTGAGAATGAAAGCTTAAGAAAGACTGTTGAAAACAACCTGGACGAGGCAATACAATGGATTTTGTCAAGGACTGACCTGAATGATTATGAGAAGGCAAAACTCTATGCATCGGCCCTGCAAAATTTTTTAAACTTGGTTAAACTAGGGGAGCAGGAAACCGCCCAACTGACCCTGTCCCTACCTAAAATACCGGAAAGCAAAACAGAAGCAACAGTGACCCAAGGTCCGCAACCTCCCAAAGACGAGATCGTACAAGAGGTGCTTGCTAACATTTCTGCAAGGAATAAAACAAATGCTACGTACATTATGGAGAAAATTTTAAAATCCGATGAAGATGGTTCGTGGAATGATAGCGGCGAATTTATTTTTAAAGGAAGAACTATCAAAGGATCTCACATGGTGGATTTGCTTAAGAATCTCACGGCCCCTCATAAAGTATCCGACGAACAGAGGCCTTTAGGATGGAAAGAATTATTACAGACAGTAGCCAACCTAAATATCCCATTTCAGCAATACCTAATGGGGGTGATTGACGCAAAATATCTGACATAAAAAGATCTATAGATCCGTACCCCTCTCAATTTGTTTCCACCCCTAAAAGCAAGGACTATGATTCTTTTACCCCTGAGTCCATTTGTAAATCTCCCGCTCTTAGCCGTTCTGTCTGGTTTGATTTTTAAATGACTGACGAGGGACAACGAATGTTGTGTTGTATTTTGTCAACATTTATTTAAACAAAATAACTTTGCATCAACAATTTTCTTGTGAAGCATTGTAATTTAATATTCCACTACATATGCAAATTAAACATATCTAGAGAGTTAACACATTGTACACAAGTAAATGAATGCTTTTTATTTACTCTACGGTACATTTTTAAAACAAAAGACACAACGGCATTATCATTTCTATTTAAATTTTTGCTATACATAGACATAATACGGTTAAACGAATAACCTTTAGCGCTGTGACACAAAAAAACAGACAGTGTTGCCCACAGTAAACTGAAGTAAAATCGTGAACTTGTGCAGGGTTATATTTTATTTTACAACAGTTCTTTGTCAAAAAAGAATCAATCGATTGAGGAAAGAGTTCATAATCTGGCGGGTTTCCGTACGAGTCAAAAAACTCTCCAGTAGTTTCATCATTAAGACATAAAGCTAGCCAGTGCTCACCCGGCATGTGTCTCGGATGTGTATTTACAATGAACAAAGCAGGAAACTGTCTCAGTGTATTCGTAGGTAACTCATCACAGGCCATCACACCACAAAATATTTGATCTATTTCAGGATATCTTCTCATAACCGCCGTTAGTTCTCTGGTATCCATGTGTTACTGGTAATTGATGAGTACGTTTCTTCGATTGTTTATTTCTAGAATACTGTCGAAACTGGCGTACACAATTAGATTCACTGTTCTTGGAAGTGCTTGTCGAAATTTGAGTTCCAAATGCATATTTCCCGACCTTATTAATGACAAATGTTGTCCACAGTCATCGTCAGGATTCAGGTTGAATGCGAATAAAGTATAACCGTTCAGGTACTCTTCTCTGTTTATTGCCAAAGCCTGATCCTTGAGCTGCTTTCCTGATGCTAAAATTAAAGAATGGAATTCATGGACCACATTACCGGATTGAAAAACAGGCTGAAATATTTTTGCAGGAAACTAAGTACCATCTACATAGAGTGCAATAAACTCTGCATCGTAATGTCTAAAATTAAAAGGGTTTTTATTGTATGATCCACTGAAGGCATCGTTGTCTACCATCCCAAAGATAATGGTTTTAGGTAACGGTCTGAGGAAAAGATTCTCTTGTGAACAAATGCGACTCTCTGCAGCTAGACTGAAGGTCTTCATACAGACTCTTTCGATAAGATATTTTGCTGTGGAATTTAATAATGCTTGTCCATGTCCGAGTTTTACTGACGGAGAGACGGTTACTTTCTTCACAAAAAGAGACGCGTTGAGTATTTTCAGAATGAAATTTGCATTTCCTTCCTTCATCAAGCAAAATTCGTCTTTACTGCGAACCATTTTAATGCTCAAATCGAAACCATTCAATAAAAGTTTATCCTGAAAAAATATATCCAAGTGAATGTGTCCAATCAGGTCAAAGGTGTTGCTTTCAGCACTGAATCTAGCCCTTTTTTTAAGACCTTCATTTCGACCTTCTGGATCAGTGACCGCCATATGACCTGCTGTGTCTTTGTAGAACAGCCCGGTGTTTCCAGGGTATCTTTTCCATAGTTGAGAAGATTTTCAAAGGTAGCGCGGTATGGATATGTGCTGCTAGATTGAGAAATAAGACGATCCCCGTGCATGACATCCACTTGTGAAAAAAGTGATGCTATAGAATAGTTAACCACCCCCACCTTTGCATCATTAGCTATGTTAGATCCATCAGGGTTCATGATTTTACACGCCAGATGTAAAAAAAAGTTTTGTTCAAGTTGAGGTAATCCTCACCGTTTCCAGACACGTAGAACTCCAGGGGGCCATTGTCCGTGAGAGCAGAAAGTGGAGGTATTTCGATGTAAGTGTACTTTTTGATACTCGTTTGGGTATAAGGTAATGTGAAAATATCCAATTCTGTCTTTGTACACTCTGAAGATAGACTGTGTAAGAAAGCCATGTTAGAAAATGTTCAGCTGCTTTCTTTTATGAGAGATGGAAGGATGCTTGTTGCCTCTCTGTTTGGTCTTTTTCACACTGGTCTTGATTTTAGTAACCTTGTGTCTTTTATTTGGAATCGTGTGTCGACGCCCTGGAGGTCCTTTAGATTTTTTTACGTGCAATCAATGCAAAACCTGATCCGTCTTGATTCTGAGTTTGTGTCTTGGTCATAATATTGCCTAATACGTTGCTTACTATAACTTTAGCCGCTGTTTTTAAATGAGGTTTTGCAATAGCAAAACCCCTTTTGAGGAACGGAACTGCTATTCTAAAAAGTCCCTTGAACAGGCTTCCTAGGCCTGTTCAAAACTAGTAGTTTCTGGGGACTCTACCTTCCTTTAGAATGGAATCAAATGCTTTAGTTACCTCAGTTCCTGTCTTGTTATCATAAATTTCGCATTGTCATTACTCTCTGACAGTGTTAGGTCCCGCCAGGAGTGCGACTCCAATTCCCAGTTTCCACAGCGGTTGGCAAACATGGCTGCCGCAAACTCAACTTCCCAGCAGGCACAGCGGCCTCCAAACATGGCCATGGACTACACCTCCCAGAACACTCACACATTCCCATGCTCACATTCACCTTCATTCTGATTACACACACCTGTTTCCAATTTATGTTCATGCACCAGTACACCCTATTTAAGGACTTTTGTTTTTTCAAGCACGACGCGAGGTATTGTTTGTTCATGTTAAGTTAGCACATACTGAGTGCTCTATATATCGGACTGTTTCACTGGCTTTTGAACCCTGCTTGAACTTTTCTTACTGTGGATTATTGCTTTGACCTTACAGGATTATCTCTGTTTTGATGTGTACCGAACTTTGCCTGTCTTTTGGATTTACGCTCTGGATTCCCTCTGACATTACTGTTTGCCTGTGTTTTGAACTTTGCCTGCTTTGACTACTCTTTGGATTGTGTTTTTGTTTTGAATTAGCATTTCATCTACTACTCCAAATAAACTGATGAAATTCATCTCCGCACTTGCATCCTGCCTTGTTCTGGTTACATAACAGAATACCTCGCCATCTATGGATGCAGCGAGTGAATTTCGTCAAGCCATCACGGCTCAGGGACAACTCCTCAGCGAGCAACAGCAATGCTTGGGGGGAGTCGATGAGGCTCTGCAGTGCCTCTCCCAAGCGATTACCGCAGGGACGCCATCCACCATGCCGGCTTCCGTGGCGACGCCTCGGTTCCCCATACCTATGCCAGAGAAATACGCCGGCGACCCAGCACAATGTAAGGGATTTCTGCTTCAATGTCAACTTTATTTCTCATGTCTCGGGAATATATCTGACATGCAAAAAATAGCGCTCTTTATGACCCTGCTCATGGACAAGGCGCTGAAATGGGCTACAGCGGTGTACGAACGAGGCGGGGAGCCTTTAGCCTCGTATGAGCGATTCACCATTATGTTCCGGCGCATCTTTGATCATTCCCTAGAAGATCAGGAGGTGGGCGAGCGTCTGCTCACACTTCAACAAGGCTCCCATCGCGTCACCGAATATGCGCTGGAGTTCCAGACAATCGAGGCTGGTAGTGGCTGGAACGATGTCGCACTCAAGGCCATCTTCCACCAGGGACTCAACCTAGCCATCATTAAGGAAATGGCATGTCGTGACGAGCCACTCTCTCTGGATTCGCTCATTGATTTGGCGATCCAGCTCGATCAGCTACTACACAGCTGGAGCTTCACTTGGAGCCATCTGGAAACACTCCCGATACCTACGGAACCCATGCAGCTCGGCCACGTCAGGCTCAATCAAGAGGATCATGACCGGTGACGACGGGAGCACCTCTGTCTCTACTGTGGCCAAGCTGACCACCACATCCGTGATTGCCCGTTCTGCCCCTCACACAACCCTGCCGCGAGGGGTGGCCACTGCACCAGTTCATCACCAGTGAGTCAAACCCAAAACTTTATCCTTCATGCCTTAACGCTACCAGTCATACTTGAACATTCAGGCACTTTTTCTCACCTTACAGCACTACTCGACTCTGGGGTGGCGGGCAACTTCATAGATGAGGAAACCGTATGTCAGCTTGATCCACCTACCAGTTCCCTATCATCACCTCTTCAGGTTCAAGCCATTGACGACACCCCCATTGGAAAAGGTCTCATTACACACCGTACTCAACCTCTCCGACTCCAGGTCAGCGCGCTCCATCAGGAGAACATCCAATTCTGGGTAATCCCCTCTGCCCGACATCCCATCATTCTGGGGCTGCCCTGGCTGGAACTTCATGACCCTCAAATCTCCTGGGCTAACAAACAGATTACGGGTTGGTCCACACATTGCCAACAACACTGTCTCATGACTCCCACACTGATTGTCTTGGCCACCACCATCGAAAGTCCTGAAACTACTTCCAAGGTCCACATACCCCCTGAATACTGGGACCTCAGGGAGGAATTTAGTAAAGCCAAGGCTGGTGGTCTTCCTCCGCATCGCCACTACGATTGTGCAATCGATCTGCTCCCCGGTATGACACCACCTCGAGGTCATGTCTACTCTCTGTCACAGGCTGAAAGCAGGGCAATGACAGAGTATATCCAGGAGGCACTCCAACAGGGTTACATCCTCCATTCCACGTCCCCAGCTGCCGCCAGCTTCTTTTTTGTGCCCAAGAAAGGAGGGGGCCTCTGCCCATGCATTGACTACTGAGGTCTGAATCAGGCCTCTGTGAAGTACCCCTACCCACTTCCACTCGTCCCCTCTGCCCTGGAACAACTCAGGGATGCAAAGTTTTTTACTAAACTGGACTTACGCAGTGCGTATAACCTTGTGCGCATACGGGAGGGAGACGAGAGGAAAACTGCTTTTAGTACTGCTAATGGTCACTACGAATACCTCGTTATGCCGTATGGGCTCACTAATGCTCCTTCAGTGTTCCAAAATCTCATTAATGATGTGCTACGAGATATGCTGGGAAAATTCGTGGTGGCTTACATTGACGATATTTTGGTTTATTCTCCTGATTATCAAACTCATGTCTCTCATGTCCGTCAAGTTCTTCAGAAATTGCTTGCTCACCAATTATATGTCAAAGGAGAAAAATGTGAGTTCCACCAACAAACCACCACCTTCCTGGGATATGTGATTAGCCCTGAGAGGGTTGCTATGGATCAGAGTAAGGTTGACGCAGTCAACCAATGGCCCACACCTACCACCATAAAGGAACTACAACGCTTTCTTGGCTTTTCTAATTTCTACAGGCGCTTCATTCGAGGATTCAGCTCCATCGTCTCACCCCTCACAACCCTTCTACGCTGTGGGCCATGCCATCTGCAGTGGAACAAAAAGGCCGAAACCACTATGTCACGACTTAAAACTGCCTTCACCACGGCACCCATTCTCAAACATCCCGATCCATCTCGTCCTTTTGTGGTAGAGCTGGATGCTTCTGAGACTGGGGTGGGGGCCTTACTGTCCCAGCGTTTTGGAGAGAAGCCTAAACTACACCCCGTGGCCTTCTTCTCCAAGAAACTAACCCCAGCTGAATGCAATTATGATATGGGCGATAGAGAACTCCTAGCTCTCAAACTGGCACTGGAGGAGTGGCGACATTGGCTGGAGGGGGCAGACCACCCTTTTCTTGTCTTTACCGATCACAGAAATCTAGAATACTTATGCACTGCAAAACATCTGAACCCACGTCAAGCCCGCTGGTCCCTGTTTTTTGTCCGGTTCAGATTCACCCTTTCGTATCGCCCAGGTTCAAAAAATGCTAAGGCCGACGCATTATCCCGTATGTTCTCCAAAGAACCCAAATCCACCAGTTATGATCCTATCTTACCTCCATCCTGCCTGGTCAGGGCCGTCCAGTGGGAATTAGACGACCTACTAGCTCGGGTCCCTCGCAGACAAATCCCCTCTGCCTGCCCTTCAGCCCTAACCTTCGTCCTGCAGGCCTTCCGGGACCGTCTAATAAAGTGGGCTCACACTGCTTCTGGCACAGGTCATCCCGGGGTTCAACGCACATACCACCTGTTAAAGTCTAAATATTGGTGGCCCCACATGCTGCATGATATCCAACAAGCCATCAGGTCATGCAGTACTTGTGCCAAATCCAAGGTTCCCAGAGCACTTCCCTGAGGTAAACTCATGCCACTACCTATTCCACAATGTCCCTGGTCTCACCTTGCTGTTGACTTTATCACCGATCTCCCTAACTCACTGGGCAATACAACTATCTTGGTCATTATAGACCATTTTTCCAAATCCCTACACCTCATCCCTCTCTCTAATCTCCCATCAGCCTTTTACACAGCAGAGCTCCTTTCTTCCCATGTCTTTCGGTATTTCGGGTTACCAGAGGATATAGTTAGCGATCGGGGCCCACAGTTCACTTCACAAGTATGAGCAAGTTTTACGGAGAAGCTAGGGGTTAATGTTAGTCTCACCTCAGGTTATCACCCCGAGTCCAATGGCCAAGTGGAACGAGCCAACCAGGAAGTGACCCGTATGCTCCGTTTGTTCTGCTCAAGAAACCCATCTGACTGGTCCCGTTTTCTGCCCTGGGCAGAGTATGCTCAAAATTCCCTTCGTCACTCCGCCACAAAACTTACTCCCTTCCAGTGTGCTCTGGGATACCAGCCACCATTGTTCCCATGGAACACCACAGCCACCGATGCCCCGGCCATAAATGAATGGTTTGTATGCAGTGAACAACTCTGGGTGGCTACCCACCAGCAACTAGAACAAGCAGCTCGTCAGGCAAAAACACAGGCTGACCGACACCGACAAGCCACACCTCGGTATCAGCCAGGAGACCTAGTGTGGCTCTCAACCAGAGATCTGAGACCAAATCACCCATGCAAAAAGTATACCGGTCCCTTCAAGATTCTGAAACAAATAAATGACGTAACCTACAAGTTGGCCCTACCTCCTTACTTGCGCATAGCCCCATCATTTCATGTATCCCTCCTAAAACCCGTGCACTCAGGTACTCTTGCTTCTGAACAGCCCAATAACACCCTGCCATCTCTGCTAGAAATCAATGGACAATTAGCATACCGGATAAGAGACATCTTAAAGTCTCGTCGTCATCAAGGGCGGCTCCAATACCTCGTAGACTGGGAGGGGTACGGCTCAGAGGAACAAAGCTGGGTTCCAGTGCAGAACATTCTGGACCCCAATCTCATTCAAGATTTCCACCGGTATCATCCTGAATATCCCACACCTCAATCCAGGGTTCATCCTCGTTTGGATAAGGCTCCCGGAGTGGGGGGGGGGGGGCGGGGGGGTGCTCTGTTAGGTCGTGCCAGGAGCATGACTCCAATTCCCAGCTTCCCCAGCGGTCAGCAAACATGGCCGCCACGAACTCAACTTCCCAGCAGGCACAGCGGCCTCCAAACATGGCCGCCATGGACTACACCTCCCAGAACACTCACACATTCCCATGCTCACAGTCACCTTCATTCTGATTACACACACCTGTTTCCAATTTATGTTCATGCACCAGTACACCCTATTTAAGGACTTTTGTTTTTCAAGCATGACGCGAGGTATTGTTTGTTCACGATAAGTTAGCACATACTGAGCGCTCTATATATCGGACTGTTTCACTGGCTTTTGAACCCTGCTTGAACTTTTCTTACTGTGGATTATCGCTTTGCCCTTAAAGAATTATCTCTGTTTTGATGTGCACCGAACTTTGCCTGTCTTTTGGATTTACGCTCTGGATTCCCTCTGACATTACTGTTTGCCTGTGTTTTGAATTTTGCCTGCTTTGACTACGATTTGGATTGTGTTTTTGTTTGGAATTAGTGTTTCATCTACTACTCCTAATAAACTGACGAAATTCATCTCCGCACTTGCATCCTGCCTCGTTCTGGTTACATAACAGACAGGTTGCTCATATCAACTAAATCAGCTTGCCATTGTTCATCGATGTTCTTTACAAAAACCTTGTTTCTTTTAAACTTTGTAGGTAATGGTTTATGTAGACTGTACGCATCCTGCTCTGCTAACCAGTTTTTTATTTCAGCATCATTGACTCTTTTACCTATTTTCTCGACAATAGCTCTTTGCAAACTCTCTACACCACCGTATGATCCTGGGTCTGATGGTGTGTAATATATATTCTTCATCAATCATTGTCATTTTTGAGTGTCAAGACAAGAATGATCAAACGCAGGTATAGGTTAAGCATTTTATCTCAGAACTCATATGTGAGTGAGGTTTACATTTTTATGCATTAAATTTTCAAACAGACAAACAAAGTTTTAAGCAACATCAACATTTTCCTTTCTAAGCAATTTTAAAACACACATATCGGTTACATAGATTAAGATGCATAATACATGACTAGTTTTGCATTCAAAGGGTTCAGCAAACATGACAGATAAAACTTGTTGCACATAAGTATGCAAAGGATTTGCAGTATTTACATCGCACAAAGAATCCCAATTTTTAGTATAATCTCGCACGATGTTCATTAACATTTCTAATCGATAAACACGTTTATATCAAATGGGTGAATTATATCTATAGCTCTAATCGAAGAGTGTTCTGATTAGTTATGGATATAAATCAACCTTGTCCACCAAACTTACCAGGGCAATCTTCGTATTATTCTAAAAGAATAAATTATTCTTCTGGCCACGAAGCATAGTTTATTCTAAGTTAACAGAAATACAGTGTGTAGCGAAGAGCAACATTAAAAGTGAAACTTGCCATGAGTAAAAACAGAGACGATCCAGCGGGATAACCATGGATTTTAATAACTATGTAAAAACTACTGATATACACAACTAGGTAGAAACAAATAATACATATATACAGGGTAAGTGAAAGAAACAAAAGGAAAAATGATGAAAATAACAATGGCAGAACACACAACAGTTTCACCTCGAGAATCAGCAATGAATTCAAATTCACCTTTAACAAAGGTGGCTCTGACTTAAAGGACACCTCTATAGATCGATTAAAATTTATACTTGCATTAATTTTATGCCGTTCATGAGGGTCCTTGGTTCGTAGATTTAGCAAGGAGTTTGCTGAATCTTCCGCGTCGGTAGAGTCGGGGTGAACGGAGTTGGGTCTCGCCAAAGAAGAAAGAATATGGTAATTGCCACGTGGTTTAACGAGACAAAGGAGAGTCCGGAGGAATACTGGAAAAGAAAGGTGGAAGAGAGCAAGTCCGCGAGAGAGAGAGAGAGAGAGAGAGAGAAAGGAGAAGAAGAAGAATAAGTATTGAAAAGGAAGAAGAAAAAGCGAAAAGCAAAACAGAAGCAAGAAAAAGCAAGAAAAAGCAAAGAAAAGCAAGAAAAAGCATAGAGGAATGTGTGTCGCGGTCTTTTATGGACAATGCCAATGTACACGCCTCTCTGAGCTGCGGGCGAATCCAGAGAGAGATGAGAAAGTTCTGGGGGGGAAAACTTTCTTGGTCTGTCCCGGAGCGGGTCGCATGTCAAGGCGGGGTTTGTATTAAGTTTGGATTAGGATAAAATATGGAAAAGTATAGAATGATACTTCCCATCGTCCTATAGTATGCGTCATTAATTGGCATATTACGAGACAATGATTTTGGTACCAAACTTCAAGGAAATTATGATATCTTGGACAGTGAAGGATCATTAGACATGGTTACAGACAACTTAAAATTAGCTTCTCGCGCAAACTATCTAAAATCACTATAGTTAGGTTATCTAGACACACAACACATGCATATATGAATACATTATAACTATCAAGAAATATGATTATATGTTACATTCAAGAGAAATTTTCACTGTGTGTGTGTGCGTGAGTGTGTGTATGTCCAGAAGAGGGGGCTGGCGTTCTTCTAATGTCCCACCGGTCCTTGGTCACCTCAGGGTGACCTTTAGGGAGGAGGTTTTCCTTGCTAGACCGGTGGGCTCTGATGTTAATCTATGTGGTTGTAAACAGAGATTAGACCAGAGATTTACAGGCCCTTGGTCGGATTTTTGGTGGACCCCTGCTGGCGAACTAATCGTGAAGTTTCCCAGACGTTCAGTCATCAAAGGTTTCTTTTATAGCAGGGGTAAGTCCTGTGTGGGTTCCAAAGAGTCTTTTGCATTCCAAAGGGCATCTGGCCGCAGGAGGCCCCTCGGGGTTACTCTCGGTCACCTGAGTGACGAAATTTTCTATGTTCCGTCTGGGTTAATTCAGAAATCAGTCATGCACCGTCATACGTTACAGTCCCCCCTTTTTGGACAGTGTGGACATCCACACTGTGTGGTCATCGTTGGGCGACAGTCGTCATGGTGATCGGGTGGCGAGTGTATCAAACTGGTCGATTGACGGGGGTTCCTAATTGTCCTCCGCTTTTTGATCTCCCGGTTGAGGATCCATCTCGATGAGGTTGGGTGTAGCCTCTGTTTGGGTCTCCCCTCCCCGTGGTTTCCATTTGAAGCCTCGAGGAAGGGCGGCCACGCACCTGCTCATGGATTCTCGTGTTGCATTGATCCGTTTTGACAGGGTGAAGGCCAGGCCTAGAGTCAGGGCATAGCCTATGGCCGTAGAGAGGCAGAGCGCTGTGTCAGCAGCTGTCCAGGCTTGAACCACTGTTGAACTGGTCGGGCTGGGCGAACGGGATAGCGCTTGGAGGTTCGCCTCGAGGGGAGTGAGGTCGATTAACTGGGTCCCCCCTTGCTCAATCCTCAGTTCCAGTTCTGGATCCAGTGTGAGGTTGTGGTTCTTGAAGAAGGCCGGGATTTCCAGCTCTGACCAGTATTCTTCACTCAGGAGGTGGTACAATGCCAGGCCGTCAAGGTGGAGGATGGCACCTTTCGGTACTTGAATCCACAGGTTCTGGTTGGGCAGGCTGACAGGGGTGGTGGTGTCATGCTGATCGTAGGTCAGGGTGGCCGTACGTGAGGGAGTATTGACCAGCCACTGATTACCCACAATCTCGGCTTGTGTTTCGATGACTTGGGTGTGCGGCTTGGCCTCGGCGGGGCAGCGGGTGTCGCCCCTCATCGGCTGCAATCCACAGATCCTTTCGGTGTTATCCCTGAGGAAAGGCTTGCTGGGACAGAGATAGTGAATATCTTTCGTCAAAGTACACATACATACAGCTGGGTATTGCTGTCATGGTAGGCCACCACATCTGAGGTGTGTATCTTAATGTGGGTGTTGCTTCGCCAAAACCCGACATTGACAACGTCTTTGAGCCTGTAGATGTTGTTCGATTCGATGATGGGTAGATTCAGGAGGAAGGCCACTTCACCTTGTTCGGGATCGATGTGTAAGGGGATGGCGCTACCCAGAGAGTAAGCGAGATGTGCTTGCAGAGGGTTGGTTGGGCCAGTAGTAGTGGAGGCCAGCACCAATTGCATGAGGCTCAGGGGTACCAGGTACGTTGGAATCCTGCCCATTGCCAAGCTGTCCATGGGGGAGCTCACCTCTCGCAGCTTGTCTGTCATGAGGGATGTGACCAGTTGAGTTTGAGCAAAATCATTTTGGAAGATTGAAAACAACTGCTTCATTGAGTTCATAGTTTGGCTCAGCAGGACGCTCTGAGTATTGAGAACAACCACAGTGCCTTTCAATGATTTGCCAATGGTCTGTAGGGTTTGACTTTGGGTCACGAGCTGCTCTCTAAGCTGTGGAATCTCAGTTTGAATTTCAGCCACATGTCACCTTACGGTGGCTAGGCTCACTGCATTGACACTAGACATGCCGATGTTGAACAGGGTTCCGACAGCAGCAGTGGCTCCGAGTAAAGCTCCCAAGAACCGCTTAGTACGGCGGATGTGTCCGCTTAGCTCTGCTTGGGTGAGCATGTACTTGACATCAGCCTCTACATGATTGAGGGCGTTCTCTGTCCATCGGGCGCCTGCCCAGCTGTATTGTGCCACGGTGCGTGGGTAGTGTGCTTGGTAGACGGTGCGAGGGTTGAGTCGGACGTACACTTTCTGGGTGTGGGTCCTGCAGTTGGTGATGAGGAGTCCAGGTTGTACAATGCCTGATGCTGGACCCGGTGTGGCGATTTCTGGTTGCGGTTGTCCTCCGGTTGTCTGGAGGTACAGGATGGTGAGCCACAGCAGCATCCTAGTGTAGGAAACAGAGGGAGAGAGAAAGAGAAAGGCAGTAGGTCAGCGGTTGATGTCCCTGGTTGGTCAGGACGGTTTCCTTGCTCTGCGGACTGTGACTGGGTTAGTTTATATTATCCCCCCTTGCCTTTCCCTGCCAGCGGCCACATGTCTCTTTATTTGATTTCGATGGACCCATTTGAAAATTGGGTCTTTCTGTCCCCGCCTTAGTTGGATTCTGTACGCGACTGCGGAGAGTTTGTCCACAACCTTGTGCGGTCCTGTCCAGTGGGGGAGCAGCTTCTTCGACAGTCGTTTGGAGGCTGTCTGGAGTGGCTGTGTGAAGTTGTAGTACCAGACCTTATCACCCACATTCAGTTCCTGGTGTGATGCTTTCCGGTCATAATACGCTTTCTGGCCTTCAGCGCTCCTTTGCAGCTGTTGTTGGGCAAAACAAATGTCGTCCTTAGGTGCCGGTGTAGCTCATCCAGGTATTGGTGTGTGGTGTAGGCTGTGACAAGGTTGGAGTCTCCCGGTTGGTACAGCAGGTGCAGCGGTAGGGTCATTTGCCGCCCAGTCATCAATTCGAAGGGAGACACGCAAGTTGATTTCTGCGGGGTGGCTCTGATGGCCATGAGTACCAGGGGAAGTTTTGCATCCCAGTCCTTTTGGTTGGCAGACACGTATTTTCTCAGCATGCTGACCACAGTTCGATTGGTTTGCTCCACTTGGCCTGAGGACATGGGGCGGTGGCTGATGTGTAGTTGAGCCTGTACACCCAGGAGTTTCTGCTGCATGATCTCAGCTGTAAAGTGTGTGCCTCTGTCAGAGTTGACCCTTAGCGGCAGTCCGAACCTGGAGAAGATATGGTTCATCAGTAGGTATGCCGTGGTCTGGGCAGTGTCGTTGGGTGCTGGAAGATACTCTACCCACTTTGTGAATTGGCATACTACTGTGAGGAAGTACTTGTTGCCCCTTGTTGACCTGGGCAGAGGTCCCACCCAGACTATTTGGAGGTCTGACCATGGAAACGTGACTCCTCTGTGTTGCAGTGGGGCTCTGTGGTTTGGGTTTGCTGGTTCGAAACCAGCAAACCAGGCATCCTCTGACATACTCTGCCACGTCTTGCTGCATACCGGGCCAGTATGCCACTTGCTTCAGTGTGTCGTAAGTGGCTCTGGTGCCATGATGTCCAGCACATGGTGCGTCGTGGGCATACATTAACATGACCCCCCTTTGGCCATGTGGCACCACGAGCCTTGGCACTGTGAGGTCGTCAGGGACATACCACAGAATGTTGTCCTTCACATGCAGCATGTCTTTGATCTCATGCAGCCGTCTGAGGGAAGGGGCAGCAGTGAGGTCAGACGGTGTGATCGGGTGGTTGGAGGGGTCAGAGAGGTGGTGTAGCATAGCTTGGATGGAGGTGTCTGAGGCTTGAAGATCAGCTATGTCATTGTTAGAGATTTGTGGTGCCAGCGAAAGTGGCTGTGAGGCTTGTGGTGTTGCAGGAAGGGTTCGCTTGCTGCGGGTTATTGCTGCCACATTCAAGATGGGTGGCTGAGCTGGAGGTGACCATAGGTCTCCATGTAGTGTGCCCATTTTGGCAAGGGCATCAGTTTGGTCATTCAGGTCTTTATCCAGGCCTGGTTGTTTTGAGTGTCCTTTCACCTTTTTCCAATAGATGATCATGTAATGTGTTTTTGTGATGTCCTCACATGCTTGGAACAGGTGTTGGTGTTTGACTGGCTCGTTGTTTGCTGTCTTGAACCCATTTTGTTTCCAGCCTGAAAGATGGCATGTGAAACTGAGTCTTGCATAGTTAGAGTCTGTGCAAATTAGGAGTTCTCTGATGTTATGGTCCACAGCGATCTGAAGGGTTATCAGGTTGGCTGCTACCTCAGCATGTTGTGATGACTGAGGGCCCAACTGGAAATGTTGCGGTGGGCAGGGGTGGTTGTTTAGCCATAGCACTCCTGTGCCGGCTTTTAAGGTGCCTTCATGGTTGTAGGAACACCCATTGACGTAGGCAGTAGGCATCCCTTGGCACACCTTCTCCTCAAAGTACCTGTGACAGGTTGGTTGGTTTTTTTTTTTTGCTGGACTTGTGTCTCAAATCTTGGATAGGGCTCCTCTGTGCTAGTGTCTCTTGTCTTGTTAGCAGTCAGAGGGGCAGTATTCTCATCAATCTCACAGCCAGGCTGGTTGGAGATTGTGTAGACTGCAAGGTGTTGGTCCTTTGTTAGCTCCATTCTGCATGCTACTCCTGTGGTTACTGGTATGACTGAAGTGATGGAGACAAGCTTGAAGGGGGCTGTCAACACTGTGCCATCTGAGCTTCCTTCTGGGACCATAGGAGCTGGAATTGGCCCGATGATTGGTAAACTCAGTTCAAAGTCATGAAAGTCGTGGCTCACTAGCCACCCCAGGCGGTAGGCCTTGGGAATTCTAATGTCCATTGCTGTGCAGTTGTTGAACAGGATGTAAACTGCACGGGATGACACTTCAGTGAGGGGTGTGGCTTCCAAAGTAAGACCCAGTTCCAAGCATTCAGGTGAAGGCTGGAAGAAGCCCAGCGTGTGGTTTAATGTTTGACCACATTGTAGGTTGAGCCGAACAGTGACCCCTTTGGTGTAAGCCGGGACTACAGTGTCCTGTTCACTGACCAGGGTGCAGACTTCTGTAATGGTCTGCCCTGACATGAGGTTCTCATGGTTGACAGGAACAACAGGGGGCTGTGAGATTATTGGGGCCCACACCACCTCATTTATGAAGTCCACATGGGCCCTAAGACAAATCAGGATGTCTGCTCCAAGGTAAACATCATGTGGTGGGTCTGGTAAGACCAGGAAGTAATGGGTTATGCACCGACTGTTCCATTTTACGTTCAATGCACAGATCCCCTTTGCAGTTGTCATCGTTGACGGACAGGGGTCCCAGAGAAAGTGGGTGCGTTTGTTGACGAACGGAAGGTCAGGCATGCCCTTAAGGAGGGTGTTAAACAGCGTGAGGCTGATGGCTGAGTTGTCTGCCCATAATGCCAGTACGATGTCTGTGATTTTCACATCATTTAGTTGCAGGCCGGTCGTGACCTTAGGGCAGAAGGACTCAGAGTCTTTGTTGAGTCCAAAAGTGCAGAGTAGTGGACTTGAACTTTGCCCTGGTGCTAACCTCATGTTCCCGTGGTTGCCCGTGGGATTTCCCATGACCTCTGTGACCTCTGTGACCTGAGGATTTCCCATGATCTCTGTGACCTGGCAGTCTGGCTCAGGTGACCTGTGTGACTGGAGAGGCAGAGGTTCTCGAACTTGAGCCCAGATTTTTAACTCTCTGAAGTCCAATAAGGGCTCAAAGCAGTCTAGTAGATCTTTTCCCATGAGAAGGGGATAAGTGTCCATTAGTGAGATGTACACGGGGTGCACCAGGCTCATAGGACCAATGGTTAGGTGAATAGGTGCTATCTGCTCAAGCTGTACCTCATTTTGGCTGTATGATTGTACATTCAGCTCGCACCTTTGTGATGTTAAAGTCCGATTCTGTCTCTTAGTTTCAACTCTGAGTCTGTCAAAGAGTTTGGATGACATCAGTGTGAGGTCTGCTCCCGTATCCACCAGGGCTTCCAGTTCAACTGCATGTTCCAGCGTAATAGCTAGGTAGAGTTTCCGGGCCACTCCCTTTTCAATCAGATTTCCCAGGAGCCTTGGCACCGGAGCTTGTGTAGTGACTGATAGGCAGGTGGGGCTGGTCTCAGGTGATTCGTTGGAGAGGCAGACAACTAAAACAGCACTTTCTGGTACCTTGGAGTCTTGGTCAGCTGTGTGAAGCAGTGGGTCAGTTTGCTCTGGGTGTGCAGCCGTCAGCGGAGGTAAGTGGGTGACGCTGTCACTTGGTGATGTCTCAGTTTCTTCTGTTTTTAGTGGCTGATCAGCGGGAGTCTGTGTTGTTGGCTCAGTTGGAGGCCCTCTAGAGAGGTTGGTTTCAGGCATGGCTCTTAGTCACAAGGAGTCTGGCTTGTCTTTCTCATTTAATTTGCGAGCTTTATTCCGGATGATCTCCTTCAGCATTCTCAGGATCTCTGCAGACTCAGACGTAGCCGTGTCATCCTGCTTTAGTGAAGGTTCGGACTTAGGCTTGTTTGGGTTAGGTTCCCGGGCCGATGAGGGTCGGCCGTTTCTAGGCCATCGGCGGGGTTCCCATGTGACTCTGCCCTTTGGGTTGTTAGCTGGACGTAGCTGGTCCCGGAATTTTTCAGGGCGTCCAGTCTGGTGTTTGGGACGCGCACCACCTCGGTTGTAGTGCTCTCTGCTGGCTAGTAGCAGTCCTCTCTCTCTGTAAAAGGGTCAGTCACTGTAGTGTGTTTGTGCACCCTCTAGGGCCAGTTCTGAGCAGTGATCGGAGACAGAGTAAATAGTTTGATTTTTCACAGTCTTTTCAGAGGCGGCCTTCTGCTTGGTGTAGGCCTTGTGGGTCAGGTCCCGCAGCTGTTGAGTGGACATGCTGCATGGGCAGGCTAGGACTCCTAGGTGATGGTTCACTGTAGGATGCAGATTTCGGAGGAACAGAGTCCTAAAGTTGACGTCCTCCTCCATTCCTGGCTCGTTCCGTGCCCCGAAGTAGGCCCGGCGGAGTCTGTGGTAATAGGCCTGTGGGGTTTCGAGCCAGCTCTGTCTTAAGTCCATAGCTGCAATAATCCCTTGATCTGATTCAGGGTCAGAGTACTCCTTAATCAGCGCCTGTCGTAGTTCTTGGTAATCCGATCTGACAGTCTCTGGTTGTCGATCTAAGAAGCTCCGCACATCACGACTGGACGTAATCCTGAGCAAGTATAATCTGTCCCACATAGTCACATTGCTTAAAGTCTGTAAAATAAAGTCTATGTCTTGTAGATAGGCATGAATGTCGTGGTCTTCTGCCTGGTTTGGAGTGAACGTAGGAATGTTCCTGGCCAGCTTGTCCAGTTCTTTGTGAGCTATGCCTTGACTGGTGGCAAGAATGCTCTGGAAAGGCTTCCACCCCCTTGTGGCTGACGGGGGTTCTTGACTGTCGCTTGGTGACTTCTTGAGCAGTGGGCTTTCACACTCGCTGCAGCATGCCTGGATGAGGAGGTTGTGAGCGAGGCTTCCGATGATCTTGACCCAGTCCTTGTAGCTGTAGGTCTGGGTGGGATCATGCGTCATCAGCCTGTCTACTTCCTCGTCCAGCTGCTCCCTGCTTAAGTGCTGCCGGTCGGTAGCTGCTTTGGGCAGGAATGTAGTCGTCATGGTAGTCAGCCAGGTCTCAAGGTTGTACCAATGGGCAGTGGGGCTGCTTGCTCAGGACATGGCAACTGTTGATGAGAGAAGAACAACACAGAGGCCAATCCAAGTCCACGCAACTTAGCTAGTCACAATTGTACTTAATTAGGTACGCGGTGAGTATCAATTTGGCTAACTGGTACAGCCAGTTAGTAGTACGTAGGCCAGACACTTATTGTCTTTGGCCATAAGTGGCCGGGAAGGGCCAAATGGTGTGGGTGCACGCCAGATTTGAATTAGAAGATTTTGGCAGGCTGTAGGTGGGTCATCTAATGACACTGGCTGCCTGGGTCATAAAATCTAGGGTTTTAGCCTTTTCCTTGCTGGTTCCTGTAGGCTTATGCCAAAACAACAGCTAAGCAGAACAAATAAAATTGAACTAATTAAAGGAAAACAAAGAGAAGGGGAGTAAGGAGAAAGCCTTCTCTATCTGTGGAAGTCCTATGAATGGGCAGATGCCAATGGCTACCACAAAAGCTAGAATTTAAATCTTACTTCGGCTTAGTTTTAGTTCACACTAAGTAAGCATGCACAGTCAGGAATTCTTTAAGTGGAAGAGTGTTATTAACTGGGAGAAACGAAAAGAGAATCAAAATATAAGTAAAATGACAAAAATGAAAGAAGAGAAGAGAAGGGAAAGAAAAGGAAAAAAAAAGAAAAAGAAAAAAATAAAAAAAATTATAAACACAAAAATTAAAAATAATAATGGAAAAACAAAATTAATAATTAAAATAAAGCTAATACGCTAATAAAGAAAAATAAAGCGGTGAGAGAAATAAAATGTAAAACAGACAATAAGACAAAAAAAATAATAAAACAAACAAACTGAAAAGAAAAAGAAAAATTGAGAACCCTAATCCTACTAGAGTAAGATAGCTAGAAAGGACAGAGAGGTTGAGACAGAGAACAGGGAATGCAGAAACGAAAATAGCATAGACCTAACAGAGAAGGCCCACAAGGTGGCGGCAGTGGCCCACACAATAGTGAGTTAAAAGGGGGCGTTGGTTTTACTGCGGTTAGCCCTCAAGCGGGCGGCCCTCTGGTGTTCAGTCAGAGGTACTGCAACCTACCCTAACTCAGACGTGAATTTGAAATCGGAGCGCGTTTATTACTCAAAGGCGGCTTAATGGCGATTTCATGTGATCTCACGAGAACGGAGAACTTTTTAGATCTCAGGGATCCTTTTGTGCTATTTATGCACAAGAAATGTGGGCAGGATTTCTTCGCTGCCATGCACACAAAATCACAATGGGATTTCTTCACCGTTGTTTAAATTTACACTTGATCAGAGTGTTGGGGCTCTTCGTTTATATATCAATCACCTTTTGAGGCTGATTTCTACATGCAGTGCGTCTTACGGTTAGCTACGCCGGTTTAGCTCTGCCAGAAGAGCCTTATTTCCTGTCGATTTAACATTGGTCCAACACAATGAATCGAGCCTAGCAATATAATAAGGCCTTTTAGAAAGATAAGAGGAACATTGCTCAAATCAATCTTTTACTGCACTGGAAGAAGGTTTCTTCGTTCTTACCAGGCGATTACACAATTAAAAATGTGCTGTATTGCGATTTCATCATCTTCAGACACAAGTTTAATGTTATGAACTGCAGTTTTAACTTTAAGCACTTAACCGCGGCTAAATTTGTCAGACAAATATATAGTGCTGTTAACGTGCTGAACTGAAAATCAGCGTAGAGCCTTTCAGTTATCAGTGGAGTGAGCTCGAGACGCTCACTCGCTGAGCGCACGAAATACAGATTTAAGAATGAAACGAACAAAGGCACGTTGGATTCGAAGCGCATTCACTCATGAGACAAGGTTTTTAAAATGTGCCCGCACAATCTCCACCATAATAATGTAGCGAATCTAGCTCAATTGGGTGAAATATATCTATAGCTCTAATCGAAGCGTGTTCTGATTAGTTATGGATATAAATTGACCATGAAAGGGAATGTTATATTAATTACTGTAGTCTAGCTTTATAATTAAATGCGAAGCAGCTTGATCTGTTTGTCCACCAAACTTACCAGGCAATCTTCGTATTACTCTAAAAGAATAAATTATTCTTCTGGCCACGAAGCATAGTTTATTCTAAGTTAACAGAAATACAGCGCGTAGCGAAGAGCAACATTAAAAGTGAACCTTGCCATGAGTAAAAACAGAGATGATCCAGCGGGATAACCATGGATTTTAATAACTACATAAAAACTACTGATATACACAACTAGGTATAAACAAATAATACATATATACAGGGTAAGTGAAAGAAACAAAAGGAAAAATGATGAAAATAACAATGGCAGAACACACAACAGTTTAACCTTGAGAATCAGCAATGAATTCAAATTTACCTTTAACAAAGGTGGCTCTGACTTAAAGAACACCTCTATAGATCGATTAAAATTTATACTTGCATTAATTTTATACCGTTCACGAGGGTCCTTGGTTCGTAGATTTAGCGAGGAGTTTGCTGAATCTTCTGCGTCGGTAGAGTCGGGGTGAACGGAGTTGGGTCTCGCCAAAGAAGAAAGAATATGATGAAATATACCAACCTGGGTGTGTGTGTGTGTGTGTGTGTGTGTGTGTGAGAGAGAGAATGGCATTTTCATTTAACCAGTAACATACAGAAGGTGATTTCATGTGTAATCTATACTCTTAAACAATAACATACACAAGTCAAAATTAAATTGATTCATGATGACCTTTGACCTAGACCTGTCAAAATTAATTTGATTGATGATGATAACACTGAAGATGACACTTTTAGGACATACACCTGTCAAAAGATGAGTTAACGAAATATACCAACCATATTCTCTCTCTATCAGTGTGGAATTGGATGTGTGTCTATATTGTCTCAACGCACTGTGAAGAGGATGGTTTAAGTGGCCAAAAAATATCCAAGGATTACAGCTAGAGAATTGCAGAAGTTAGTTGCATCTTGAGGTCAGAAAGTCTCCAAAACTACAATCTAAAGTCACCTACATAACCAGTTGTTTGGAAGGGTTTCAAGAAAAAAGCCAGTACTCTCATCCAAAAACAAACTCAAGCATCTTCAGTTTACCAGACACTACTGGAACTTCAAATGCGATTGGGTTCTATGGTCAGATAAAACCAAAATAGAGCTTGTGGCAATAAACACCAGAGGTGTTATGCCATATGAAAAAGTACCTCATGCCCACAGTTAAATATGGTGGTGGCTCTATAATGTTTTGGGGCTGTTTTTCTGCCAGAGGACCTGGACATTTTGTTATGATACATGGCATCATGGACTCAAAATGGGCCGTGTTTGGATCTTCCAGCAGGACAATGACCTAAACCATACATCAAAATCAACATCAAAAATGGTTTACTGACCACAAAATCAAGGTCTTGCCATGGCCATCCCAGTCCACTGACTTGAAACCCATAGAAAACCTTTGGGGTGAACTGAAGAGGAGAGTCCACCAGCATGGAGCACGAAATTTGAAATATCTGGAGAGATTCCGTTTGGAGGAATGGTCTCAGATCTCTTGCCATATATTCTCCAACCTCCTGGAGAAGATGACAGAGCTGTTATCTTGGAAAAGGGAGGTTGCACAAAGTATTGACTAAAAGGGTGCCAATAATTGTTGCACACCTATATTTAACAAAGTATTTTTTTATAAACCTGTTCTGTGTTTGCAGTTGTTTGATATCCATGAGAGCAGAGTATTTTTGTGAATTATTTGAACAAAGGGTCAAAAGTTTAAACAATAAAGACAATTTTTCACAGCCTTCGTTGCTTACCATGGGTGCCAATATTTGTGGAGGGCACCATAGATATTACCTCCGTGGCCACTGGCAGTAATATCCTAAACATAGTAAAACACTATATTACGAGCATAGTAACAAGATCGGCAGCTCAAGACAGTAAACTGTAAGTACACAAGACACGTACCTTTAAAACAGATGAAACTTAATTAAACTATTCTAATACCAGAAACTAATCTAAAACACACACACACACACACACACACACACACACACACACACACACACACACATAAACAGGGGTGAAAATGGCTTTGAACAGAAAATGAATGAAATCCCAAGTTTCTAGCACTGTATGTTATTTCACAGACCATGAACTGAACAAACCTTCAACATATTAATTTAACCCACTTCATTTTAGAAGGGCTTTAAACTTTGTAAATGAACTTATAAATAACTTGTAAATAAAACTTTACAATGCACCATTTCAGCAAGAATCTGGAGGTACTTTACTTGCATTTGAGTTCTCGTTCTAGATGAGGATTCTCTCATTATATCCCAGCAATAAGGATTCATCAGTGGTCAGGTCAGGTTTTTGGAGTGGCATCTTGGGAGACCAATCAGGATGATGAATGGAGTGGAGTCTCGTAGGTGGATTACTCTCTAAAGGTGTTGTTTGAATAGAATGAGAAACTTGGATGACTTCTGTGTCAAAGGGGTTTTAACTCTTTAACATTACAATCACCATACTATAGACACACAGTATACAAGAACTCTACTAGATATAATCCTGAACAGTGCTAACAGGGAGTGTACAACAGCAACGGCAAACAACAGCAAAGTGAGCCAAAGAAAAAGCTGTCACTACGGAGGAAATACGGGTATTTAAACAGGGTGGCGTGAGCTGATTGGCGGCGTGAACTGGAGCGTCATCTTCCTTGATGCAGACTGACAGGCTGTGGATCCAATGGAATCTGAAAGACACACAAAACAGACTACCCACACACATATGTATACAACGCACATTTCTCCGTAAGCGTACATAACACCTCCTCCCTTAAACATAATTTGCAACATCAGACTTTACATACAATCCAAAAAATCCAAAGAAGATTAAATAATTTATATTCGAGACAATGCCTCTGCAACAACATTTTCAGAACCACTCTTATGTTTTATGTTTAAGTTATAGTTTTGCACACTTAATAACCAACGCATGAGTCGTTGGTTATGGTTGTACATTAGGGTACATCATCCGCCCCATGATTTAAAAAAAAAAAAAAACTGAGTTATTAATCTGTCCCTAGGGTAGTTTTGTTCCTTTTGCCAACAAAAACAGCCATGCAAAATTTTATGAAGATTAAACAGGTCCTATGTGGTCCACCAAGCCAATAAAGTTAAGTACATTTGGAGTACTATATATATAATGGAAATCATAAGAGAACAACGAATCTACAGCAAACAAATTTATTTGTAATTTAAACAGGATATACAATCTCTTTCTACAACTTGGAGCAAGTCCTGATAGTGCTGCTCACTTCTAGCAGAAGAGAGAAAGTATGAGCCAAACTTAATTCCACGCTCAGCTGAGTCATTCACTACTGTGAGTGCTTCAATCTTTGTCAGACCATCGATGTAAGATGGGTGCTCTGACCATGATTATTCCTGCACCAAGGCCAAATATTTCTGTGCATTGTCTTGTTGGAACTTGCTTAGTAGATATTGAGGATTTGCCTTTCTGTTGCTTTTGATCCATTTTATCTCTGAAAAATAAGTAAAGTTTCTTCAGACACAACAACTTGCATATGGTTATTTTGAATTATTCTAGACTACCAAAGAACAGTTTCTACAGTGCTACACCTTGCAACTAAATAACAAAATGATTCACCTCTAGGTTGTATGTATATCCTGAAGAAGATATTACATAGTCCAGCTAGCTGTGTGATGGCACAAGATCCTTCTCTTAGATAAATGGGCTGCTTTTCAGCAATTTTCGGTCAGATTTTAACAGAAAATGACATTAATGGTATCTAGAGAGGCTTAAAATAATATTCATGATAATACAAAGAAACAAAAAACCTCAAAAATTTATTAGATAGAGGAGTGTTTTGATCTACCAGTGATACACTTGAAAGAATTAGTAGCAAATGGCTGAAAAACTCAGAAATCAGCAATACCTGTAACTTTGGAGCTCTGGTGGACCACGTAGCTATCATGCAAAAAACATAAAATTTCACAGATCTTCCTGACATACCAAAAGGAATGTTTTGAGACTAGGGACAGATTGAATTTCAGATAGTTGGGAAATGATGCACCCTATTGTACATCCTAGACAGAAATACCAATGGATTATGATCGGTGTATACAGTCACAGGTAACATAGATGAACTGACATAAACTTCAAAGAATTGTAACACTAGAAGAAGTCCCAAGGCTTCCTTCTCTATCGTGGAGTATTTGATCTGATGTTTGTTAAACTTTTGTGAAAAATAACAAATAGGATGGTCTAGACCAGAGTCATCTTCCTGAAGGACTATGGTGCCAGTGCCTAAAGCACTCGCATCCACTTCTAATTTAAATGGGTGGGAGAAATCCAGAGCTGAAAGAACAGGTGCGCTAATTAGCAAGGTCTTTATGTTATCAAAAGCGTGTTGGCAAGAATCAGACCAGACAAACTCATTGGCAGGACTTGTAAGGGGAGTTCTGCCAAGTCTGTAACAGTCTGGTAAGGGGATGTACAACAGTTGAAAAATTTCTGCAAAAATTCTGATAATACCAAGCCATGCCTAAAAAAACGACATAATTCTCGTCGTGTTGTGGGTGCAGGAAAATCAGTGATAGTGGAAACCTTTGCACATACAGGCCAGACTTTGACCGACTACCTTACCCACGTATGTAATGGTGGCTTTTCCAAACTCACACTTTGCCAGATTTATAGTTAAAGATGCATTTGCTAAGTATTCAAATACTGTTCTTAAGAGGGACAAATGTACCTGCCAGTCATAAGAATATCTCACCAGGTCATCAAGGTAAGCATTGCAATTGGGTACTCCTGATAGTACAATGTTAACAAGATGCTGGAATGTTGTCGGAGCATTCCACAATCCAAACGCCATTACCCTATATTGTAGAAAATTATCAGGAGTTACGAAAGCAGATATTTCTGCAGCACGAGGGGTAAGGGGAACTTGCCAATAACCTATTAATATGTCTATTTTGGTTACAAATTTCATGGAACCCAAGTTGTCTATACAGTCCTCCATCCTTGGCAGAGGATAACTGTCTAGGACAGTAACAGAATTTACTTTTCGATAGTCCATACAAAATCTAAATGTACTGCCTAGTTTTGGGACGAGAAGACATGGAGAACTCCATGGGCTGAAACTGGGTCCAGCTAGATCATTTTTAAGTAAGTATTCAACTTCTGCTTTTATTACTGATCGTTTCATTTTTTTTTATTTACTCGATAAGCATGTTGTTTGATTGGAGAATCACAAGTGATCTGAATGTCATGTTGTAGCATATTCGTCTGAGTTGGTATATCACTAAACAGCATGGGGAAATCATGAATTACAGCTATAACGTCCTGCTTCTGTGCCTTAGACAGATTAGTAAGAAAAGTTGGCAATGTCTGGAGTATCTCAGAATTAGAGAGTCTAGCACACACCTGAGTATGACAAAGAGAAACTCCATCATCAGCAAGCAACTCACCAGCAGATGGGAATATCACCTCACAATCCGCTGCAGTGGATGTTGAAACAACTACAGCAGGTGTGGCAACAGAGTCAGCTTTTTCTGGTAATTCCCTGGAACAATACAGCGTCAACATATTAACATGACATGTCCAAAATTTCCGTTTACGATCAGGAGTATGCACTACATAATCTGTCTCACTCAACTTTTTAGATACAACATATTGACCAACAAAACGGGCGGACAGAGCAGAACCAGGACTTCATCTCGAGGTTTGATTACATGAGTGATGGATTTCATATCGAAGTGCTTTTTCATGCTTTTCTGAGCTACAGCCAAAGACTCTTTTGCGAACGTACAGGCATTATGTAACCACTCTCTGAACCGGCTAACATAATCAAGTGTTTTTTCATTGGGTGCCTCCTCACTCAGCATTCCCTCTTTTAAAAACTTGAACGGACCACGCATTGTATGTCCAAACACTAGGTCTGCTGGACTAAATCCAAGGGACTTTTGAATAGATTCGCGAATGCCAAATAAGACTAATGCCTTCATCCCACTCTCTACTGGAGCTTATGCAGCATTTACGCAACATTGATTTCAGCATTTGGTGAAAACACTTAATTGCCCCTTGATTTTCGGGGTGATATGCGTTAGAAACTCTGTGCGATATCCTCAAAGTTTTTAATACCTGCCTGAACAGTTTGGAGAGAAAATTTGTTCCTTGATTCTTCTGTACCATTTTTGGCAGTCCAAATGTGGAAAAGAATTTGATCAGTGATTTTACCACAGCAGCAGAAGTAATTTTTCTCAGTGGAATGGCTTTTGGGAATCGGGTTGCAGAGCACATGATTGTTAACAAATACTGATTTCTAGTTTTTCAGCGTTCAACTCAGCTTTGTTGTCTTTTAAAGGTTTTGGATGCTCATGTAGGTACAGGCAACAACTTTGAATCAGTCACACCATTGTCAAGCTTTTTACCGTTTTTCACAACCTTAGAATATTGTAACTCAGTTGAAGAGCTCTCTTCAGCAAAGAGTGGCAACATGAATGAATCATTAAACGTAATGTCGTTTCCTACTCTTCGCTTTTGCGTGCGCGTCACAACATTTGCGGGAAACACATCCGGATACTTCTCACCAATGTCCTCCGCAGTAACAAAGCTTGTCAACCACCTCTACAACAGGTGTCACTTTTCCTCCAGCCAAATTGCCAAGGATAAATGTAACTCCCTTCACAGGAAACGAGGAACGTGCCCCAACCTTAACAAACCCTGTGAATAGCTTGCACTGTAAATGTATGCAGTGTAGTGGCACCATTAAAATGTCCATTACAATTCCACACTTGAACACACTTGAACCACACAATGTCTGTTCTGACAGTGGGAGAATAGTAGATACTACAAAAGACTGAATACACACTTGAACCACACGATGTCTGTTCTGACAGTGGGAGAATACTAGATACTACAAATGACTGAATAGTACCTGTGTCTCACAAAATCTGGATCTCTTTTTGTTCCTTAGGTCTACCATTGGCTGACAGAAAACCTTTCATCACGAATGGTTTAAATCTCTCGTCAAACTCCTCAGCCTTCTGCATGTTATCAGAGAGCACGGGCACCGTTCTCACTAAACTAGTTTGTTTTGGTTGTCCTTGCGGTTTACGTTTTAGAGTTAAACAATCAGCAGTTACGTGCCCTGTTTTATGACAATAAAAACATTCATGTGACTCTTTAGGTTGTGGTAGATTAACTTTAACACAGGGATTCAAGTTCTGAGATGAAGGCAAAGCCAGCATTTTGTCAGATCGAGCCGAGACGAACATACTTGTAGCGTATGATCTATGCTCAAACTGATCTCTAAATTAACCCAAACTAAACATAGAGTAACCCCGAGAGGCCTCCTTTGACCAGATGCACCTTTAGGATGCAAAAAGTCTCTCTGGGACCCACACAGGACTTACCCCTGCAATAAAAGAAGCCTTTGATGACTGAACGTCTGGGAAACTTCATGATTAGTTCGTCAGCAGGGGTCCACCAAAACTCCCCGACCAAGGGGCCCTTAAATCTCTAATCTAATCTCGGTTTACGACACACACACACACACACCCACCCACGCTTACCTTACACACACAATGGAGAAATCCCTCTCTCTTCAATGTAACGTGTAATTATATGTAATTATTCCATGTCTAAATAGTGTGATGTTATTTTGTTTACATGTATTGTGTGTTTATGTAACTAACTGTAATGACTTTAGATAGTTTAATCTAGCATATCATTTTAAATGTCTGTAACCAGGTTTTATTTGTAATATTCTTTACAAATCCATCGAATTTGGTATGTAGTTAATCGTCTCGAGATACCCGGATTGATTATGCATATCACATTGCAATGGGATACATCATTTCATGTTTTTCCTTTAATTTCATTTATAACACGGTATAGACCGGCTCCTCCCTCGACATTTAAATTAGGGTCCGAGACCAGACAAAGAGAGTCATCCGGACATGCAAACCCAACTTCCTGATTGGCCCATAGCCCAAAGAGGCGTGTGCGTTGGTGTTGTTTTTAAAACAACACCACGCTCACTTCACTTCGGATTTGAGAGTCAGACTTCAGAGTTTGACTTCACTTCTCAACTTCACTTCTTCCGGTTTCTCTCCCCCGGGGCCACGTGCCCCGGGAAGAGGAAGCCAGGATCTCTCTCTCTCCGGACACAAGATGCAACTACCTCCGGGCTCACGCCTTTTCAAACAACAACGAACCAGCGAACTCTACCCGACCTCACACAAACTCTCAACCTTGAGGCTATGCAAGTATAGTTAATGACCTATATCTGCGTTAAGATTGTACCCCTGTGTTACAGGAGAATTAAGTTCGTGCTGGTTCTGAAAAAGGCTAAATAGTTGTGTTTTTGTCTGCTTCCCTTTCTTTCATTACTTTCTCTCTATCCCTTTTCTCTCTGGAAACTGGGAATGGGAGCAGGACTGGGAACAGGATTGGGAGCAGGACTGGGAATCTGACTGGGAACTGGATCAGAGATTGGCCTTGGAATATGGCAAAAATCTGGACATGGACTTGGACATGGACTAGGATTAGGGCAGGAACCTGGGCATGGACTGGGACATGGACTAGGACTCGGACAGGAACCTGAACATGGACTCAATTTTGCACTAAAACATGGGCTAGGACCTGGAACGGAGGTCATCCCTTGGACCTCGGACATGGACTGGGCTTGAGAAGAGGCCATCTCATGGGCCTCTGACATGGACAGGGCAGGAGTGGAGGTTTCTTCTCGAACCTCTGACGAGAACATGGTTTGGGCGGAGGTCTCCTTGTGGACCTCCGGTATAAGCAGGCCAGGAGAGGAGGTTTCCTCTTGAATCTCTGGCTGCAGCTCGGGGCTGGAGGTTGCCCTGTTAACCTCCAGAGGCAGCTCCGCTGTGGAGACCTTCTGCTGGGCCTCTGGCTGGAGCTCGGGGCTGGAGGTCGCCACGTTAACCTCCATGAGCAGCTCCGCTGTGGAGACCTCCTGCTGGGCCTCTGGCTGGAGCTCGGGACTGGAGGTCGCCATGTTAACCTCCTGTAGTAGCTCCGTGGAGGACACTTCCTGCTGGGTCTCCGGCTGGAGCTCTGAGGGTGCCCTCCTGTGGAGCCGCTTATGCACCCGCCAGCTGCCCTTGAAACAGCTTTGGGAACAGAAATAGCTGCTCCTTACTCCCTGGTTCCTGCAGGTGGGACACTGCAGGATGGCTGGTCGTGTGCATCCCTCGGTGGCACACTCCTGGGTTGGGGGATGAGAGGTGTAGGCCGCCACGTTAGCCTGCTTACTCTCATAGTACTCCAGGAATGTTTGACTAGGTCGGTCGCCCAGACGATCCTTCCCCAAAAAGGTCCTGAGGTCGGGTTGGAAGTCTGGGCTTCCGAACACCTGGACCAGTAGATCCACAAAGCCCGAAACTGTCTGGAGCTTCGTGGATCTACTGGTGAGGTGAAGCTCCACCCATTGGTGAGCAGAGCTGACCAGATGAGAGAGGAGGAACCTCAACCACTCCTCTTCATCGGGTTTGGGGTACTCCAAACTCAAAAAATAAATCTGAGCCTGCAAAATACATTGAGGCCAAGTGGCAAAGCTATCAAACTCATCTGGAGGATAGATGAAAGTCCACTGAGGAAAAAACATAGAATTAATTGCAGGCATTTTAATTGTGGCGTGGCATGGCGTGGCGTGGCGTGGCGTTGCTTTCCCTGCTGCATCCATTTTTTGGCAGAGTATTCTGTTACGACCCGTGGGGTAAAGGTGAGAAGCAGGATGAATTTGCAGGGGAAAGTGGTCAGTTTATTAGGAACAGTTCAGACAATAACAAACATAAACGACTCCATCCAACATAAATTCATGAACAGAAATGTCACCGTAATCCCAAAATGATATTATACTTGTGCTTAAGGGTACAGTAATCCAAAAGAAACGAAACACAGTAATCCACAACGGGTAAAAAATCCGGAAAACACAGGGAAATACACGCTAGGCTAGACGGTGGTCTGGAAACCACGAACTGCGAGCTAAGGAAATAAAAGCGCACGGCTAGAAGGTGCTCTGGAAACCACGGAAAAAAAGCTAAGGGAAAAAGAACGCGAGGCTAGAAAGGTGGTCTGGAAACCACGAATGACGAGCTCAGGAAATAAACGTGCACGGCTAGAAGGTGGTCTGGAAACCATGGGAAAAGAGCTAAGGGAAAAAGAACGTGCGGCTGGAAGGTGGTCTGGAAACCATGGGGAAAAAGCTAAACTAAACTAAAGCTAAGCTAATACTCCGCCCCGAAGCGGAAATGGAGCGGCGTATTTAAACACATGTCTAAATCAAAAACACCTGACATCAATACACATGAATAAATGAGGAGCCGGAGACATGACACGAACGAAAACAAACACACATGGGGAAACACAGGAGGCGGAGACATGATGTGAACGAAAACGAGTACACATGGCAGAGGTAAACAAAACGTGAGTTCATGAATAAAACGTCCATCGGAGAGTTTTTGAATAGCGCTGGAATGTGCGCAATGGAATGGGGAAGCATGCCACTCGCTACTCCTTGCAGCGTAGCGAGAACTAGAGAAGGGGAAACCTAACACCTTGTTCCCTCAGAAACCAGGTTTTAAAAGTGTCTCATGACTATATCTGCTCTGGACATGCAGGGGTTCATAAAACATACTTGCGTGCATTAATGTATTTTGTTTGGCCTGGCATGAAGGGCGATGCAGAAGTCTATTGTCGAACTTGTCACACATGTGGCTATTCTGTCTGCACCACTACAGCCCATCTCTCGCGCGTGACTGGTATTTGAAGTCTGTGTGAAATCAAAAAGGTTCAAAAAGGTCTGAGCCTGAGGGTCACTGCAAGACCCTCGAGCCCGGGGTGGAATCCATGTCCAACCTGTAATGTTGAATGAATGTGTGCGGCATAGACCACCCCGCCGCAGCACACATCCTGTAAGGAGTTGAACTCCCTAGTGAGATGAGCCCTTATGCCCAGAGGTGTAGCGAGACCACACACCTCATAAGCGGTAGAGATTGTTTCTACTATCCAATTAGAGATACGCTGCTTTGACACAGCATCGCTTCTACTGTCGTCACCAAAGCAGACCAGCAACTGCTCTGACTTACGCCACTGGCCAGAGTGGTGAACGTAAGTACAGAGAGCCCTTACTGGACACAGTAGGTGCAATTTCTCTTGTTCCGGATGAAGGCAGAAAGCCTGCAACACTACCAGCTGGGCAGCAGACATAGGCACTTTGGGAATACAACCAGCCTAGGATATAGGAAGGCCTTGATTAATCCAGGGGCAAAGTCAAGGCAGGAAGGGGGAACAGAGAGAGCTTGTAGATCTCCTAGTCACTTGAGAGATGTCAGGGCCAGCAGAAGAGTTACCTTTGGAGTCAGAAGCTTCTCTGAGGTTGACTCTGAGGGCTTGAATTGGGTGCCTACCAGTCCTTCCAGGACCACAGAAAGGTCCCAGGAAGGTATGTGTGGTCTGCAGATGGGCCTCAGCTGCCTGAAACTATGCATAAACCTCGATGTTAGAGGATGTCGTCCCTTAGAGGATGTCGTCCCACAGAGGCTTCATCAATAGGGGCATGGCTGGCCAAAATGGCGGCCACGTAGACCCTAATTGTAGAAAGAGCCAACCCTGCTGATAAATGTCCCTGTAAGAACTCCAGGACTGTAGCTATTGTGCAGTTTACTGAGTCTAACTGATGTTCCTCACACCATGAGACAAAAAGTCGCCACTTCAGCACATATAATTTTTTTGTGGATGGTGCTCTAGCATTCAACATGGTCTCTACAACCTCGGTTGAGAGACTAGAATCTATGAGCTGGTACCCCTCAGGGACCAGACCCACAGGCTTGAGACTGTAGACCCCTGTAAATGGGAATCTCCCAGGGAATACCGTCTAGCAGGTATATTATCTCCGAGAACCATATTCAAGCTATTCAATAAGGTGCTACTAGCAGCAGACATAGATGGTCTTGGCGAAATCTCGCTAGACCTTGTGGGAGCAGAGTGATCGAGGGAAAGGTGTACAGACATGACCTCGGCCACATGTGTACCATGGTGTCCAGCCCTAATGGTGTGGGAGGAGTGAGGGTGAACCACACCGGGCAGTGTGTTGTCTCCTCAGAGGCGAACACATCCACCTCCATTTGGCCAAACCTCCACCATATGGACTCCATCACTTGTAGATGGAGCCTCCAATCCCCAGGCCTCAGCCCCTGCTTTGACAGGATGTCTGCCCCCACATTGTGGCTGCCCGGAATGTGTATTGGACTCAGTGACAAAAACTTTGCCTCCACCCAGAGAAGTAGTAGTTACACCTGCCTGAACAGGGGGTGCAAATGTAACCCTCTCTCTAGTTGATATATGAGACCACCACTGTATTGTCTGTCTGACCTCTCAAGTGAGGAGAAAGAATTGCAGTGCTAGGAATATTAAGCATTTCTAGGCGATTTATATGCCACTCTAGATGAGGGCCACTCCAGAGCTGGATGGCCATCTAAGATGTGCCCCAGCCCTTGTCTGTCATTACTGTATTGCGATAAGGAGATGCCCCTAGAGTGTGACCTGATGCTAGAAACCGGGGACACCTCCAAATTCTCAGAACATGTAGGCATCACTGTGTGACATTGATTATTTTTAGGGGTTTCGTTCTCAGATGAAACCCAAGACTTCAGCCACCACTGAAATGGTCTCATGTGCAATAGGCCCAGCAGAATGACGTTGGCTGCTGCTGCCATAAGCCCCAACAGTCTCTCGTAGAGACTGGAGGGGACGTCCAGACCCAGCTTTATCTTGCTCAATATTCATAGGATTGACCCTAGATGTGTTGGGGATAGGAATCCCATATAACCCCTAGAAAAGTCGTCCTCTGCACTGGAGAAAGCATGCTTTTCTTGGGGTTCAACCTGAGCCTCAAGCTCCTCATGTGGGCTAGAAGAATATCTCGATAAGTCCCTGTATCATGCTAGAATTAACCAGTCATCCAGGTAGTTTAGTACACGGATGCCCTGGAGTCACAAGTGAGCCAGAGCGGCATCCA
Source organism: Cranoglanis bouderius (assembly GCA_023630585.1). Classification (NCBI taxonomy): domain Eukaryota; kingdom Metazoa; phylum Chordata; class Actinopteri; order Siluriformes; family Cranoglanididae; genus Cranoglanis; species Cranoglanis bouderius. The sequence goes on along the minus strand of CM042549.1, from coordinate 13,194,529 downwards.
TGCACTTCATGAAGGTGCGAGGGCATAAAGCTAGACCAAAGGGAAGAACCCGATATCAGTATGCATTGCCTCCAAATATGAATCTTTTAGATCTACCGTCACAAACCAGTCCTCGAACTGAATCTGTGTAAGTTTGAGCATCAAGATCATGAACCTGCATGTCTGAAGAGTACGGTTCAGATGACTCAGATCTAAAATTGGCCGAGCTTTGGGGGTCGATGGGGGTTGAGCTTTAACCCTTTTCTATGGTGGACAGAACCCATGGAGACACATTTGGCAATAGTTTCCACACTGCCAGATGGTCTTTTATTGACGTTAACTTTTCCACATTCTGATCAGATTTTCATTGCCCTGTGACAGCTCGCTGACCAGAGGGGACTGAAAACTTGGGATGACATTGGCTAGGGGGGCCCTACAGTAATACTGGGGGCTAACTGCCCAAGCAACCTCATGTCCCCTTATACCTCCCTCCATGGCCAATCAGGACTATGCCTGCTTGGCATTAATTATCATTCTTAGATCAGGCCTACTAGCAGGCTGCAACTGTGGCCACCCGGTCCCCCTGGCTTTCCGTGGGGGGAGGCAGGCCACCACACTCACCTTCTGTGCCTCTCTCACACTAGTGTTCGAACTCGACATAACGGGAAGGAACTGGCATGAATGCCGCCGTTTGCTGTTTTGCTTTTCGAAACCTGTCGGTTAACCGCACTGCCAAACAGGCTGGAATGTCAAGCTCAGCAGATCTGCTTGGTAGGCCTGCAACACTGCCATTATATGCAGTAACCCACAAGCGAGACCTGCCACCACATAGGCTTTGCCAACCAACGCCGAGGTGGCCTTGCACGGCTTGGAGGGCAAAGCCAGCCCCCCTAAATTCCCTGCCGTCGATGGAGTGAGGTAGCTCGCAAGTGCCTCCTCCACCTTTAGCATAGTCAAATACCCATGCTGTTTATTCCCCACTATGGCCGAATAATCAAATGTCGGATTGTGATTTTGATTGGCTGCCTAATTGTGAAATGTTCACAATGCGCACAGTCAGCCCTCTCAAGGGACACTGCAGCATGCTCCACCCCCAAACACTTCACACAGAAAGTGTCTCCTTTTTTTCCACTCCTGAAATAAAACAGGAGCATCATACTTCATGAATTCTCTCTGAATCATATTTGCAAAGAGGTGAGTGACAGAAAATTAAAGATATATATATATATATATATATTAAAGATATATATATATATATATATATATATATATATATATATATATATATATATATATATATATATATATATATATATCACAGGTGCCGTTTTTATATTGTTTTCATTTGACCACGGCAGGGAACACATAGACTAATGGGCCCTTGACATAAGAAAGTAAACATGTGGGCCCATAGGTACACAGTATAGAGCAAATAATGTTAGAATGTTTACTCACCCTTGGTGGACGGAGCCTCAAGAGTAAATAAAGAGGAATGGGGAAATAGGGGCAAGTTATAGACTCCTCAATGTAATGACGTAAATAATAACGTGAAAAGCAAACCAAGTTGAAGATAATCGGAAAATTGTGAGCAGTACTAAGTGGAAAAACCTAAGACCTCCTGGAAATAATGGGAACTTACACAGCTGGGATATACAGGTGCATCTCAATAAATTAGAATGTCGTGGAAAAGTTCATTTATTTCAGTAATTCAACTCAAATTGTGAAACTCGTGTATTAAATAAATTCAATGCACACAGACTGAAGTAGTTTAAGTCTTTGGTTCTTTTAATTGTGATGATTTTGGCTCACATTTAACAAAAACCCACCAATTCACTATCTCAACAAATTAGAATATGGTGACATGCCAATCAGCTAATCAACTCAAAACACCTGCAAAGGTTTCCTGAGCCTTCAAAATGGTCTCTCAGTTTGGTTCACTAGGTAAGCCACAAACATTCATTGCCAAAGAAGCTGGCTGTTCACAGAGTGCTGTATCCAAGCATGTTAACAGAAAGTTGAGTGGAAGGAAAAAGTGTGGAAGAAAAAGATACACAACCAACCGAGAGAACCGCAGCCTTATGAGGATTGTCAAGCAAAATCGATTCAAGAATCTGAGTGAACTTCACAAGGAATGGACTGAGGCTGGGGTCAAGGGATCAAGAGCCACCACACACAGACGTGCCAAGGAATTTGGCTACAGTTGTCGTATTCCTCTTGTTAAGCCACTCCTGAACCACAGACAACGTCAGAGGAGTCTTACCTGGGCTAAGGAGAAGAAGAACTGGACTGTTGCCCAGTGGTCCAAAGTCCTCTTTTCAGATGAGAGCAAGTTTTGTATTTCATTTGGAAACCAAGGTCCTAGAGTCTGGAGGAAGGGTGGAGAAGCTCATAGCCCAAGTTGCTTGAAGTCCAGTGTTAAGTTTCCACAGTCTGTGATGATTTGGGGTGCAATGTCATCTGCTGGTGTTGGTCCATTGTGTTTTTTGAAAACCAAAGTCACTGCACCCGTTTACCAAGAAATTTTGGAGCACTTCATGCTTCCTTCTGCTGACCAGCTTTTTGAAGATGCTGATTTCATTTTCCAGCAGGATTTGGCACCTGCCCACTCTGCCAAAAGCACCAAAAGTTGGTTAAATGACCATGGTGTTGGTGTGCTTGACTGGCCAGCAAACTCACCACACCTGAACCCCATAGAGAATCTATGGGGTATTGTCAAGAGGAAAATGAGAAACAGGAGACCAAAAAATGCAGATGAGCTGAAGGCCACTGTCAAAGAAACCTGGGCTTCCATACCACCTCAGCAGTGCCACAAACTGATCACCTCCATGCCACGCTGAATTGAGGCAGTAATTAAAGCAAAAGGAGCCCATACCAAGTACTGAGTACATGTACAGTAAATGAACATACTTTCCAGAAGGCCAACAATTCACTAAAAATGTTTTTTTTATTGGTCTTATGAAGTATTCTAATTTGTTGAGATAGTGAATTGGTGGGTTTTTGTTAAACGTGAGCCAAAATCATCACAATTAAAAGAACCAAAGACTTAAACTACTTCAGTCTGTGTGCATTGAATTTATTTAATACACGAGTTTCACAATTTGAGTTGAATTACTGAAATAAATGAACTTTTCCACGACATTCTAATTTATTGAGATGCACCTGTATGTGTGGAGTATTGTGATTGGATGTAAGCAAAAGGGGAACATGTGTGATTGGATGGAGGTAGATAAAAGGAACATGCATGAAATGTATATAAAGATACTGTAACCAGTGGGACCTCAGTGCAATCTGCATGCTTATGGCAGTTTTGCTCCCGTGGCTGTCTTGCTTGACTGCTAATAAACCAAACTCTTCTGAATCCAGTCTTCAAAATCAACACAAAAATAGTTTAATGACCACAAAATCAAGGTCCTGCCATGATCATTCCAGTCCCCTGACTTGAAACCAATAGGAAACCTGTGGGGTGAACTGAAGAGAAGGACCACAAAAGTTGAAGGATCTGGAGAGATTGTGTATGGAGGAATGGTCTCAGATCTCTTGCCATGTTTTCTCCAACACCATCAGGCATTATAGAAGAAGACTCAGAGCTGTTATCTTGGCATGATCAAAACGTGTTTTGTTTGCAGTTGTTTGATATCCATTAGAGCAGAGTATTTTTGTGATTTGTAGGGAAAATTAGCTTTTCCTTTTGTTAGATTGAGCTCAAAAGGGGGAAATGTGCAAACTTAATATTTCAACAGCTGATCAACTATTCGTCCACCGATAAGTTGAACTTAATGTCTCTTATTAAGTCTGGTTGGGATATTAACCCTGTGGCCACCGGTAATAATATCCTGATGTTAAACATGAATTATGAGCACAGTAACACGATCGGACAACTTAAGGCAATAAATAATAAATATAGACAAGAGACACTTGCTATTAAAATCAGACAGGACTTTATTAAACTATTCTAATACACAAAACTAACCTAACACACACACACACACACACACACACACACAAACAAGAGAGGTGAAAATAGCTTTGACGGAGAATGAATGGCTCCCTAGTTTTAACACCGTACACTGTTCTTAGACCTCTACCTGAACGAACCATCAACAATTAATTTAATTTTCGCTCCGTTATAGAAGGGCTCTATTCAATACACCAGCATCGACTGAGACCTGGAGGTGCTTACTTGCGTTTCTGGTTGGCAGCGATTTGTCAGAGGTCTGGTTGCTTTGAGCGGCATCTAGGAAGACCAATCGAAATGATGAATGGGGTGGAGTCTCGTAGTCTTGGCAGTGGTTCCTCTGGTTCTTTCATGGCTAGAGTTAGGAAGCCTTGCAGGAACCGGCTCACACCGATATTGATTGCGGAGTACTCTTACTCTTGTTAGGTGAAGAGAGAGAACTCCTGAAGAGGTTGAGTGGAGAACTCCCAGAAGATGTTGGTAGAAGAGAACTCCTTAAGATGTGGCTTGAAGAAGACTCTTGCACCTGTTGTTAGTTGATTCAAGCTCCCCGAAGATGTTGATTTGGGAGAACTTGCTGGAAGTGTTGGTAGAAGAGAACTCATTGTTTCCATGGTGTCCAAGGGTTTTAACTCTTCCTAGCTGGGCAGGACCCGAAGGGTGGGTAAAGTTACGTTCTCCGCCCTTGTCTTTGCTCAGTCCATTGTCTTTGTGGTCACAGAGCCAGGGGATTTCATCCAAGGGCCAATCCCCAGAGGCAATTAGGGTCACGCGCCAGGGGCTTCGTACCCTTTCTATGTGGTTCAGACCCCAGTTTCTAACTTTGGGTCCCACTCTAGGTCTGTGTTGTCATCGCAAGATGCTAATGACAGACACTTCCCTCACGGGTTGGGGTGCGGCCTTGGGTGGCCTTCCAGCCCAAGGGATCTGGAGAGGTCATCTTCTCGACTGACACATCAATTGCCTTGAAATGATGGTTCTATTTCGGGCCCTGAAATACTTCTTCCAGCAGTTAAGAGGCTACCATGTCCTTATGCGGGTGGACAATACGGTGGTAGTCTCTTACATAAATCACCAGGGCGGACTGCGTTCGTGCCGATTGAACAGGCTAGCGCAGCAGGTCCTGCTGTGGGCACAGGACAAGTTCCTGTCTCTCAGGGCAATTTACATCCCCGGGTATATGAATGTGGGAGCAGACTTGCTGTCCAGACAGACTGTGACACTCGGGGAATGGAAACTCCACCCCGAAGTGGTCAGTCAAATCTGGGGAAGATTTGATTTGATTTACAAAGCAGAGGTGGACCTCTTTGCTTCACAGGAGATGGCACAATGTCCCCTCTTCTTCTTTCTGACTCCTCCAGCTCCCCTGGGTCTGGATGCCATGGCTCATACATGGCCCAGACGGAGTCTTTACGCATTTCCCCCAATCGCTCTGCTCCCTGGAGTCCTGGCCAAGGTCCGTCAACAGGGGTTTTGCCTCTTATTGATAGCGCCCCATTGGCCGACCAAAATATGGTTCTCGGATCTAATATCTCTTCTTGATGGCTTGCTGTGGGCGATTCCAGTCAGGAAAGATCTCCTATATCAGGCACAGGGGACAATATTTCATCCCCGGCCCGAGCTCTGGAACCTTCATGTCTGGCCCCTGAGGAGGACCAGCTAAGGGATGCTGGGTTCCCTGCTGACATAGTAGAGACCATTCTAAGTGCCCGGGCCCCCTCCACTAGAAGAAGTTATGCCTTCAAATGGAACATTTTTGAAAATTGGTGTATGGCGCACCACGTAGACCCAGTTCACTGCCAAGTGGTTTCAGTGCTGGTGTTCCTTCAAGGGAAATTATCCTCAGGCATATGTCCTGGTACTCTCAGAGTCTATGTGGCTGCCATTTCGGCTTGCCATGCTCCGATTGATGGGGTTTCTGAGGGAAACCACCCTCTAGTCGCTCGCTTCATTCGTGGAGCCAAGCGGTTGAGACCGTCCATGAGAGCTACAGCCCTTTCGTGGGATTTAGCTATAGTGCTCGAGGGCTGGTTGGTACCCCTTTCGAACCACTAGAGTCAGCTCCTATCAGGTCTCTGACCCTAAAGATGGTTTTTCTAATGGTTATTACTTCTGTGAAGAGAATTGGGAATTTGCAGGCTCTGTCAGTCCCGCGGTCCTGCCTAGACTTTGCCCCTGGGCTGGTCAAAGCTATCTTGCATCCTCACCCTAATTACCTCCCGAAAGTTCCATTCTCGACCATGCATCCGGTTGTTCTTGAAGCCTTCTGTCCTCCGCCTTTCATGACTACGGAGCAGGAAAGACTTCACTTACTGTGTCCAGTATGTGCTCTTCAGATTTATGTCCACCGCACCAGCCAGTGGCGTAAGACAGAGCAGCTCTTCATATGCTATGGAGGCCACAATTGGGGGGCGGCTGCCACTAAGCAAACGGTGTCTCATTGGGTGAGGGATGCCATTGCCCTAGCCTACGAGGCGTGTGGTCAAGCTTCGCTGCTAGGTGTTAGGGCCCATTCAACCAGGGGGGTTGCATCTTCTATGCCTTTGGCAAAAGGTGTCCCCCTCCAGCAAGTGTGTGATGCGGCAGGTTGGTCCTCTCCGCACACATTTGTCAGATTCTATAGTTTGGATGTCCATGATACTCCGGGATCACATGTCCTTGAGTCAACATCCCTTAGGCATGTCTGAGACCTTCTTCAATGTTTGTGCGCACACACTACACAACCTTGGGGGCTCAGACACTTCCAGTGCAGCGGCGTTGGTATTCTCGTTCCCATTAGCATTTGTTACGCAGCATCGAGAGTAGCTTTTGATAGGGAATGTCTCAGGTTACTTGACTGTAACCCTGTTCCCTGAAAAAGTGGGAACGAGATCCTGCGCCTCAATGCCACACTGCAGACGTGTCTGGCATCTCTCAGACAAAGTGTAACCTGAAGGTATGTCTGTTTCACGTCTATTTATAACCTGCAGGTGCACGTTATCAATGACGTAACTCACCGAGGTTATTTAGGCCAAATTCTTGGCGTGTTTGACACACATACTTCGCAACCGGTCGAACAAAGAATGTTTTCATTAGCGTTTGATGCGCAGCATCTCGTTCCTGCTTTTTCAGGGAACAGGGTTACAGTCAAGTAACCCGAGACGAACTGGCTAGTGGTTTGATGAGTGTCACATTTGACTGCATGTTAGAAATATGGCTAGGTCAAAAGAATGGTCCACCATTGAGTCCACTACCTGGACGGGGCAGAAAAAGGAAGCCATCAATGGCTGCAACCAGAGTTCTGAGAAGGCAGGTTGTGAAAAACCCTCGAGTGCCTCCAAAAGACCTGCAGCAAGACTTGGTGGCAAGAGGCACTGAGGTTTCAGTGAACACAGTCTTTGTGTGTCTGGAACATTGACTGGAACACAGTCAATCATGGTGGTGGCTCAGTGATCCTCATGGCACTGGAAACCTGCAGCATCTGGAAGGCAAGATGGATTCATTGATGTATCAGGACATCCTAGGAGAAAACATCATGTCGTCTGTGAGGAAGCTGAAGCTTGGGCGTCATTGGACCTTCCAACAGGACAATGATCCCAAGCATACCTCAAATTCCACCAAGGTTTGGTTGCAGAAGAAGTCCTGGAACATTCTACGGTGGTCATCAAAGTCTTGAACCCCATAGAAAATCTCTGGTGGGATTTGAAGAAGGTGGTTGCAGCATGTGTAAGTTAGGTGTCTTATTTAATATTATTATATTTATAATATTAAATAAGGCACTTAAAATTTATTCATGATAAAAACTGTAAAATCTGTTCAGATGGTAATTTTTTAAATATATCTATTAAACATGTCTCTGAATAAAAGTGTCATCTGATAGTTCCAAAAGTTTTACAGTTCAGTTAAATGTGCTTGATGGTCATAGGGGTTTGGCAAGGTATACATATGGGAGGATCTCCACCAGTCAGTAAAAACGCATGTGTTAGTCTTGGATGGCCAAGTCAGCATCTGGTAAACACTATTTGGTCATACCTAGATTTAAAATTTTTAGAGTAATTTCTTTGGATCCTGGGGGTTTATTTAATATAATTTATTGCTGTTGCACTCATTCCATACTGATTGCCACTTATTGGTGATATGAGTTTATTGATGGCCTGAGGTCAGAGGGTGTTATCAGACATTCAGAGATCTCCAAGTTTAATGCCCCTTTTGCAGCCATATCTGCTTTTTCATTTAGCGCCAGACCAATATGTCCTGGCACCCAACAGAGGATAATGTTGAAATCCTTCTTCTGTAATCGATGTATTTTAGTCAAAATGTTTATGATTATGGGATGATTGATCTCCATGGTTTCAAGTGCTTGAAGGCAAGACTTTGAGTCTAAAGCACTTAAAGTTTCGTCCTTGACCATGCTCAATGTTTTCCAGTGCCAGTAGCAGCGCTTGGGCCTCAGCTGTGAAGATAGAGCTCTGTTCTGGAATATGTACACCATATTGTTGTCCTCCAATCACTACTGCTGCTGATAAACTGTTATCCATTTTGGATCCATCCATGAATACTGTACTATGAAGTGGGAAACTACATTTCAGTTCCACGTATTCCTGTTGATACATGTTGGGATGTGTTTCTGCCTTTTTTAGTTGTGTCAATGCCATAATATTAGTTTTTTCAAGGTCAAAGGGGAACAGGCCAAAAATGATACTGTCTTATGTTGTCCAGTTTGATGTCCAAATTTTCCAAATATGGTTTAATCTATATTCCAAAAAGTTTGACTTTAGGTTAGTTTACGCTTTAGGTCTAGCTTCATACAGATAAGAACATTCTGGTTGGAATACTGGTGTAAAGGCCAGATTACTTAGCTTTCCTTTGAGTTTGACTGCATATTGCAGGGCCAGTTTCAGACACCTGTTTTGGAGGGACAGTTCACTGGCTTCTGTATAAAGGCTTTGAATGGGACTTGTTCTGAAGGCTCTAAGAGCTACACATATTCCCTGATGGTGTATTGTGTCAAGTGTTCGAATGTATGACTTCCTTGCCTGACCATGTACAATACTCCCATAATCCAGTTGGGATCTAATTATGTTCTGTAGAGATGTAAATGAACAGTAGTGTCCGCACCCCATTTTGTATTGGCCAGCACTTTTAAAATATAAATTTTTTTAAAAAAGCATTTTTCCTCAACATCTTCATAAGTGGGAAAAAGGTGAATTTATTATCACAGACAAAGGCCTAAGAATTTGAGATGATTCACTACTTTAATGGGTTCTCCCTCTGGGTCGGGGTGTAAGGATCGGAGAAGGCAAAAATGAATGCATACCGGCTTTGTTTTGGAAAATTTGAATCCGTTCTTTTCTCTTCCGTTCTGACCAGTTGTTTATTTTATTTATACATAGTTGTAGCTGTCGTTCAATTATATTAATGTTTTTCCCTCTATAGCATGTGCATAGGTCGTCAACATATAAACTGTGAAAATTGTGGGAGTCAATAACTTTGATTATACTATTGCTTTTGATGCTGAATAAAATCACTGAAAGAATGCTTCCTTGTGGAACTCCTAGCTCTTGTACATGTGGGTTTGATAGTGTAGTTCCTACTTGAACACGAAAACGTCCGTTTGTCAAGAAATTGGCATAACGATGGGTAGGTTGCCTCTGAGCCCAAGTTCGTACAGGTCTTTGAGTATTCCATATCTCCAGGTGGTATCACAGGCCTTCTCAAGGTCAAAGAAAATAGCTACAGCATGTTCTTTTTTTTATGAAGCTGTCCCAGACAAACGATTCAAGCCCGATAAGGTGGTCCAAGGTGCTTTTGCGTCTTCTAAACCCACACTGATAATCTTATGCTCCGAATCCAGAGTACATATCAGATGGTCATTGATCATTCTCTCCATGATTTTGCAGAGACAGCTAGTCAGAGCTATTGGACGGTGGTTGTTTATGTCAGAATGATCCTTACATGGTTTGGGGATGGGAATAATTATTGCTTCTTGCCACAAAGATGGTATATTCCCCATTTTCCAAACATTATTAAAAATCTTCAGGAGGAGTTGTATGTTGTATGTTGTAAGTGCTTCAAAAATTCATAATGGATTCTGTTTGGTCCAACTGTGGTATTATGGGAACGTTTGATAGTCCTTGTAAGTTCCACGATAGTTGATTACATGGCTTAGTGTTATTTGAGTGGAAATTCAGAAGTTTCTGTTCCTGTTATATACGTATCTTATTGTATTCTGGTTGGCAGTTCTCTAATGAAGAGTTCTTTTCAAAGGATTTTGCTAGTATATTGGTTTCTTGAATCATAGTTACACGAGTGCCTTGATCCTTGATGTGTCGAATTTGAGATTCTTAATCTTTGTTTTTCATCTTTCGTATCAGGTTCCAGTTTTTTTTTTTGTGATGGTGTATTTGCTGTTATGTTAGATACATATTTTCTCCAACTCTGTCTTTTTTCATCATTAATAATCCTTCATGCTTGTGCTCGGCCTATCTTACAATCTTACTAGATTTTATTCTGTTGGGTGTCTGTTGAAGATTCTCTCTGCTTTTTCCCCCGAGCTTTTATGGCTTTTTTGCAGTTGTCATCGAACCATGGGTTATGCCTGCAACTTGGTTTTGGTGATGTCTTAGGGATAGTATCATTTGCTATTTCGAGCAGCTTGTCTGCGAAACTTGTAACTGGGTCTTGGCTGTCTTAGGTTGCTGAATTAAGTTTATCGTAACATTGGGTCTGGAACAGGTACCAATTGGCTTCCTTGAGATGCCATCTTGGAATATCTTGTAGATGTAACGATTAGGGGAAAATGATCTCTTCCACATAGATCATCCCAGATGCACCATGATAAATCAAGCAAGAGATCAGGTTTGCATATTGTTAATTCAATTTTTGAATATGTTCCATGTCCTGGGTGCAGGTAAGTGTCTGAGCCGTCATTGGGGATACACAGTCCATTGTTACTGATGAAGTATTTTCCCCTTCCTCTTTGTGTGATTTCCTCCCCATAATGGGCTGTGACCATTGAAGTCACCTGCAAGTATGTAGGGAGCTGGAAGTTGATCAGCAAGATTGTCTAGATCTTGAAGTGTAACAGGTGTATCTGGAGGCAAGTAAATGGAACACAATGTGATGGCCCTATGGAGGATTAAATGTACAGCTATTGCTTGTAGATTAGTATCTATTGTGACTTGACTGTGAATTAAATTGAGATGAACTGAGATGCTTACTCCTCCTGAAGGACATTGTATGTTTGACTATTTGGTGATGTGTGTTTCTTGGAGACAAAATGCAAGAGGGTAACATAACATGGCTATAGTCGTTGAAGTTCTGCAAAGTTTGCTTTGACACATCGACAATTCCATTGAATAATACTGTTACTTGTCAAGTTGGTAGCACCGAAACATGGATTCTACTCCTACTCTTAGGAGAGAGATTCTGACTGCGGGGTTCTAAGATCTCTGGCATATCTGTATCTTTTATATGGTCAGCTTTCCATGGCCTGTTCTCCTGTCAGGGATCAAAAACCAGTAAACAAGAGACAAGATCAAAGGCGCGATATCGACAGACCGCTAGGGAAACTGAGCAAATACTTTGAGCCTGAAAATGGAAACACAAGGGGTTTAAATACACACAGTAATCATGGTTGTTAACACACAGCAGCTGAAACACATTAGGACACAATCAATGACAATACAGGGGCGGAGACAAGGCATAAACCAAAACAAAACACACGTGGAGATAGTAAACAAAGGCAAAGTCACTGAACCCGGAAGTGAGCTGCGCATTGCTCACACGCATCAGTGAGAGGGGGAATCGTAACAGTGTGCTTCTGCATACAAAAGTGCATTCCGCTTTTCTTTTCTATCTTTTTTTAAAAATCTTTTTCTTTAATCCATATAGGACAGTGTTTTGATGAGGCCAGGTAATCCCCTGAGCAATTTCTGCATTTTGATGGTTTTAAACAGATTTCTTCATGCCTGTCCTCTCCACAATTGTAACAGATAGGATTGTTCTTGCATTCAGAGGAGCTACGACCAAACCTCTGACAATTGAAGCATCTTAAGGGGTTAAGGATGTACGGTATATATTAACAGGGATCCCCAGTACCCTAAACAGATCCTTTCACGCAATTGAGGTTTGTTTAATGTCATAATAGATGTTCCAGTCTTTATCATTTGGTCTCCTTTTTTATTGTAATCCTCTTTGCACTTGTAACACCTTGTTGTGCTAGTTCTGAGGCTATTTTAGTCTCATCCATGTCTTGTAGGTCTCTAGTTCTTATTATGCCTTTGCTAGAGTTTAGATATGGGTGTAAAGATGTCTTCATAGGGACACCAGCCAAAGTATTTGCATGCATTAGATTATCTACATGAACTTTCTTTGAACATTCAACCAGAATCTGATCTGACCTCAACTTTTTCATGTCTTTGACTGTTCCTGCAATCCCTGCAATTCCTTTTTGAATTGCAAAAGGGAAGAGTTTTGTAAGAGTCATATCAGGTGATTGAGATACAGTACTCTGCAGAAGTTTTAGGCACATGCAAAGAAATGCTGTAGAGCAAAGATGCCTTCAAAATAATGAAATTAAATGTTTCTATATACAAAAAAAATGCCATAAAGAGCAGTAAATGAAAAAGTCAATATTTGGTGTGAGAAAAAAACCATTAAAATAAAAACAGAAGTCTTCAGTACAATTTGTGCAGTTTTATAAGGAAAAGAGCTGGTAATTTTTATTGAGCATCTTGCAGAAGCAGCCACACTTCTTCTGGAGACTTTGACTTTTGCGCATGCTTCTTATTTTTGCAGCAAAATCCAGCAGCCTTCATTGTGTTTTTTTGTCTCTTACGTAATATACTGCTTTCTTTAATGACATACAAACATTTTTCTGTAACATTTAATTTTGTGCTAGAAAACTAATGTTTGGGTATCTAAAATGTTTTTTGTACTGACTTGATAATGTAGAAGTCATAAAATAAAAAAATCTATAACAAAGTTTGTACCAAAAAAAATAGGGTGCCTAAAACTTATGCACAGTACTGTGTATATAAAATTACAGTATATCTCTCCCAGATTTCATTTTTTGGAACAAGTACACATCCAGCATCCAAGTCATCATCCGAATTCTGTTTTAGTATTTGTCTTTTGGGAGTTTGTTTGCCATGTTTATTATGTTTTATTTCATCATTCTTGCTCCCCACCCACCTCGGAGCCCAACAAGGGGATGCACAGAGCCACGGAACTCCAGCAGATATAAGAAAGATATACTCTTGCAATAAGAGCTAAAAGCTCAAATTGTTTGATTGACCCTATGCCACCGCCTTCAGGGAAAAATGTCACTATGGCTGATTTAAATGCCAGTAATTGCCCAGGGCATGTCATGACTAGCCGCTTGATAGGATCTGGCCTCTCCAACCGCCCGTCTATATGAAATTTGAGCCAGAGCATTATTACTTATGGCCAACAAGTCACCCCATTTGTTGCCTTTTACGAACAGCAGTGGGGTGCTAGGGACCTATTCTACCTCAGGTCCCCACAGGAAGTAAATTGTGATATATATACAGTCCCCTCTGAAACTATTGGAATGGCAAGCTATACACCAAAGATATTTCGATTTGCGATCAAAAGGTGGATATGAGATGAGAGTTTAGGATTTCAGCTTTATTTTCTGGTATTTACATATAGATGTGATAAACAACATAAAACATAGAACTTTTTGTATCAGACCACTCAACTGTTAGGTGAGCAAAAGTATAGGAACAGATAAGTCTTGAAGTAAATTAAAATAAATAACAATTAATCTTTGGTTGCATACCCCTGGCTTGCAATAACTGCATCAAGCCTGCATTGACTTCACCGCATTGTTGGTTTCTTCTTTTGTGATGCTTTTCCAGGCTTTTACAGCAGTCTCTTTCAGTTGTTGTTTGTTTTGGGGGGTTTCTCCCTTCGGTCTCCTCTTCAGTAGGTGAAATGCATGCTCAATTGGGTTAAGGTCTGGTGATTGACTTGGCCAGACTAAAACTTTCCACTTTTCCCTCCTGATATATTCCTTTGTTGAATTAGCAGCGTGTTTTGGATCATTGTTTTGCTGCATGAAAGTTCCTCTCGATTAATTTGGATGCAGTTCTCTGTAAATTTGCAGACAAAATGTTCTTGTAAACTTCTGAATTCATTCTGCTGCTACCATCATGAGTTACATCATCAATAAAGATTAGTGAGCCCATTTCAGAAGCAGACATGCAAGCCCAAGCCACGATACTACCTCCACCATGTTTCACAGATGAGCTTCTATGTTTTGGATCATGAGCAGATCCTTTCTTTCTCCACACTTTGGCCTTTCCATCACATTGGTAGGTGTTAATCTTTTTTCTAGAACTTTTGTGGCTCATCTCTGTATTTCTGGCTTTCCGATTCTTACTGCTGATGAGTGGTTTGCATCTTGTGGTATGGCATGTGGAGGTTGCTAGTGATGTCACTGATTGTTGTTTTTGGGCTTTCTTCACAGCGCTCACAATGTTTCTGTCATTAGCTGTTGTTTTCCTTGGCAAATCCATTCAGTGACTATTGCTCAGTACACCAATTGATTCTTTCTTTTTCAGGACATTCCAAATTGTTGTATTGTCTATGCTCAATGTTTTTTAAATGCCTCTGATTGACTTTCCCTCTTTTCTCAGCTTCAAAATGGATTTTCTCTCATATCTTATTTTTTAATGGATTTTCTCTCATATCTTTCTGGTCTCCATGTCAGCTTATCCTTTTTAATAACAAACGCAGTCTTCACACATGTAACTGAAGGCTAAAACCAAGAGTAGATATTCAGAGCTATGTTTTATTTAAACAATCAGTCTAACAGGACACACCTGGGCAAGAAGAAACACCTGTCAATCACATGTTCTAATTTTTTTGCTCATCTACAATTTAGGTGGTCTGATACAAAATGTGCTATGTTCTATGTCGTTTAACACATCTACATATAAATACCAGGTAATAAAAGCTGAAACTTTTATTTCCTGGTATTTATATTGGGAAATAAAAGTTTCAGCTTTTATTTAAACTTTTTTAAACTTCATCTTTTGATCTCAAACCTAAATATCTTTAGTCTACAGCAAAAACAAATGAATTGGCCTTACCTTTCCAATAGTTTCAGAGGGGCATGTACATGTGAAATCTACCAGTCTGCATTGAACTTGACCGGGAGAGGCATTTTGTGGGAACCTACTAATGCCTATGTCTGTCTGCTTTGCTGTATATGATATAAATACAGAAAAGCACTCAGTCTGAAGCTGATTTCTGGTGTCCTTTTATTGCCACACACAACACAGATAACAGAGCTTTAGCAGGGGGGTTCAAGCTGGCTACACTGGAATGGCCAAGTCAAAGTCCAGACCTCAACCCCATTGAGATGCTGTGGCAGGGTTGTGCATAAACACATGGCCTCAAAGATCAATGAACTGAAGCAACGTTCATTGGGGGAAAAAGTAGAAGGTTTTAGACTCGCCAAGTCAATCACCAGATGAAAACTCAAGCGTCTTCAGTTTGCCAGACACTGTGCATGTCAGACACTATTGGCAGGAAGCAGAGGAAGCAGGAACGAGCAGGAACGAGACTACTACTCGAGTTGATACTAAGTTTCTAAATTTTTATATTTTGATCAATCATAAAACCTACCATTTTTTACTATTATAACGTGTGAACATTTTTTAGACTAAATCAATCAAAAGCGCGATATTGCTAGTTTTCTTCGGATTTCACGAACATCCACTACCAGCTTATAGCCTGCTAGCATTACTCTAGCTGGCTACCGCTAGTCTTGTTTACATTCTCACTCAACCACTGCTGTTTACAATGGCGAACATGTCAGATGTTTGTCTACGTTTGAGTGCAGGTGAGGACACGTTCGAATTGCACATGGTGTAGTGCAGTTGGAGTTGGAGGCCGTAGAGAAGCAGATCTGCGACCTACTAAAGAAGCAGGCCCAGCTGTGTGAGCTGGAGACGTCTCGCGCTGATGCTCACAAGAGCACGGTAAGTTTGCAGCATGATACAATCACTCCCACCACCTCTACTCCGTGCGTTTCTCTGCACAGGGGCATTGCATTCAGGATGCAACCAGCCCAGGTCTCCTTCACTCCGGCGCCGACACACCACGGACCCTGGGTGCACCAGCAGCGGAAGGCGCGGGCCAGACCCCGGGTGAGGACCTCTCCCCCTCTGCCGCCCACCAGTCTTCGAGATCTCCACCAGGAACTGCTTCACCCCAAACCCAACGCCGAGTCTCCATTGTTTGGAACGTTAGCGTTACCTCAATTAAGGTAAGGTACGCACCCACTGTTTTTCTGGTGCTTGTGTTTTCGATGTCCATTAAATAAATTCAGCATAGTTAGCTGTGACATCGATAAAGTTCACAGACAGAGACAGAGTCCTCAGTCTGGCACAGTTCAGCAGAGATTGTGCTAAACGTCTAGTTGTGGTGTTTCATTTATTTGAAACCTGCAGAGGGGTCAAAGAGGTAGACGTGGACCTCGTCAAAGAGGTGGGCATGGGCCTCAACAAAGAGGTGAGCATGTGCCTAGACAAAGAGGTGGTCATCAGAGGAATGAAAGCAGAAGGCAACGTACTGTCATTTCAAATGATGTCCGGGCCATCATTGTTGACCATGTGGTTAACGGAGACCTTACCATGGCAGAGGCTGCCAGGTTAGTTCACCCTAACCTACAAAGGTCAACTGTCAGCTCCATCATCAGAACATTTCAGCAAGAAAACTGATAAGTCTGCTAACTATTCACTATATTTTATGGTACAGTAAATTGTATTACTATATAGAATAGTGAACAAAATTTCATTATCACACATTTTTAGTCATTTTACAGTAGTAAAATATTGACAGCATACTCTGTTTTACTCAGAATTGGCAGGAAACCACCTGGTGGTGGTTGCACATGTATATTGACCGACCAGCAAGAGTTGGCTGCGGTAGAAATGGACAGGGCAAGGAATGGGCATAAGAACATAAGGCTGTCTGAAATAAAGTGGGTTATTGACACCTTTGCCAATGTGGCATCAATCAGCCTTCCAACTATTGCCCGCCTTTTGAAGAAGCACCAGGTTTCTATGAAACAAATTTACCTGGTACCTTTTGAGAGAAACTATGCCCGTGTGAAATGACTGTATACAGAATATGTTCGTGGCATACACAGCGTGGCGTACTGTATGTTCAGTTTTTACGTATGTGATCTTCACAGTACTGTCAACTATTGTTTGTAAAAGAGCTAACCAAATTATCTTTTTTAGAGGGTGATGGAGCTAGATGCTGCTGTGAATCATCCCAGGTATATTTTTGTTGACAAGGCAGGCTTTAATCTGTCAAAAAACCAGATATCATGCACGTAACCTTATTGGCCAATGGGCAACTATCCAAGTGCCTGGACAATGTGGGGGAAACATCTCAATGTGTGCAGCTATATGTGAAGATGGTGTGGTAGGCAGTAGACCAGTTCTTGGGTCATACAACACTGAACCCCTGATAGCTTTTCTAAATGAACTTGTGCAGGCCTGTCAGGGTGAAGATATCAGGTATGTTATTGTGTGGGACAATGTCAGCTTCCATCATTCAGAGCTGGTTCGGGAATGGTTTCAGGCTCATCCTCGGTTCATGACCCTGTATCTCCCACCATACTCCCCTTTCCTCAACCCAATTGAGGAATTCTTCTCCACTTGGAGGTGGAAGGTGTATGATCACCACCCCCATGAGCATATCACCCTCCTTCAAGCCATGGATGAGGCGTGCAATGACATAACTGCAGAACAATGTCAAGCCAGAAGGTTTTTCCCATGGTGCATGAACAACGAGGATATTCACTGTGATGTTGATGAAAATTGATGGCCAAATGTTGAAAACAGGCTTGATATTAATTAATTTGAGATTATCTTCATTTACAGTAAATTGTTTACATTTATTTTGTTTCACAGTGCAACCACAGTATTGTTGTAAAAATACTGTCAAATAAATTATTTTTCCAGCATAAATGAATTTTGATCATATTTTGAGATAAGGAGACACCCCTAGAGTTTGACCGAATACTAGAAACTGGGGACACCTCCAAATTCTCAGAGCACGTAGGCATCACCACGTGACACTGATTATTCTTAAGGGTTTCGTCCTCTGATGAAACCCCTGACTTTTCAGCCACCACTGAAATGGTCTCATGTGCAATAGGCCCAACGGTATGATGTTGGCTGCTGCTTTCATAAGCCCCAACAGTCTCTCATAGAGACTGGAGGGGATGCCCAGACCCAGCTTTATCTTGCTCAATGTTGATAGGATTGACCCCATGTGTGTTGGGGATAGATACGCTGTCATTGGAGTGGAATCCCATATAACCCCTAGAAAAGTCAACCTCTGCACTGGAGAAAGCATGCTTTTCTTGGGGTTCAACCTGAGCCCCAAGCTCCTCATGTGGGTGAGAACAGCATCTCGATGTTGGAATCGCCAACTCACCTGATTGCGCTAGAATTAACCAGTTGTCCAGGTAGTTTAGTACATGGATGCCGTGGAGTCGCAAGGGAGCCAGAGCGGCATCCATTCACTTCGTGAAGGTGCGAGGGGATAAAGATCAAAGGGAAGAACCTGATATTGGTACACGTTGCGTCCAAACGCAAACCTCAGGAACTTCCTGTGACTGGGCAATATTTCTATGTGGAAATATGAGTTTTTTTAGATCTACCATCACAAACCAGTCCTCGAACTGAATCTGTGGAACGATAAGTTTGAGCAGCAACATCTTGAACCTGTATGTCCAAAGAGTACAGTTCAGATGATGCAGATCTAAAACTGGCCTCATACTCCCATCTTCTTTATGGACCAGGAAATAACGGCTGTAAAAGCCTCCCTCCCTCATAGGAAGGGGTACATGTTCTATAGCCCCTTTGTCCAAGAGGGATCTTACTTCCTGTGATAACGTTGGGCTCTGCTCTGTGCTACAGTAATGCTGGGGGCTAACTGCCCTAACAACCTCACGTCCCCTGATACCTCCCTCCACAGCCCATCAGGACTGCTCCTTCCTTGCCTGCTTGGCATTAATGATCATTCTTAGATCAGGACTACTAGCAGGCTGCGACTGTGCCCGCCTGGTCCCCCTGGCTTTCCGCGGGGGGAGGCAGGCCACTACACTCACCTTCTGTGCCTCCCTTGACCCAACGGGAAGGAAGTGGCCTTCTTTTTGCTGTTTGCTGTTTTACCTTTCGAAACCTATCGGCAACGCCATTAAATGTGCCGCCGAACAGGCCGGAATGTCGAGCTCATTCAGCAGGCCTGCTTGGTAGTCCTGCAACATTGCCCTTGTATGCAGTGGCCCACAAGCAAGTGGCACCACATAGACTTTGCCAACCAACGCTGAGGTGGCCTTACATGGCTTGGATGTCAAAGCCGGCCCCCCTAAATTCCCTGCCGTCGAAGAGAGAGGTAGCTCACAAGCGCCTCCTCCACCTTGGCATAGCCAAATACCCGTACTGTTAATTCTCCACGATGGCCGAATAATCGGATGTCGCAGGGTTATAAATACAGCTGGTGTATGGTCTTTCCCAGAAAAAAAGGGGGGAGTTTTCACTGGGGGGAAAGCACTCATTTAGCCTGCTACGAGCCGCTTAAATTCCCCGGGCCAGCCTAAATTAAACTTTTCTATAGCCCTAGTGATCACTTCAAGCAGCTCTTTATATGACTGAGAGCTGCTCTCCATCTCTGGTGCATTGGTGCCCCCCTCTGGCTCAGAGAGGGTGGGTTGACTCTCCATACCAGAAGGAGGAGCCACGACGCGAGCTCTAAAACCTGGAAGTGGAGAGTCGGCTCCGGAGGACAGAGCAAGAGATAGAGTAGCGCTCGTCTCCGGTCTCCTCCAGATCCATACGGGATCCCCAAGACCCGAGCCGGCTGGCTGCCTTGGAAATGGCCGGCCCAGAGCCGAGAGTCTCCGAACGCAACTCCCTTCAGCTGAGAAGAGAGCGAGCCGATAGCGGAGCTGCCTACGCGCAGTCAGACCCTTTTTTTTTCTTTTTCGAGGGCCGCTGCAGCATGCTCCACCCCTAAACACTTCACATAGAAAGTGTGTCCATCCCCGAAATAAAACCGGGCACAGAATAACACTTCCTGAATTCTCTCATACTCGCAAAAAGGTGAGGGACAGAACGTAAATCTATATATATATATATATATATATATATATATATATTCTTTTCTGAAAAATAGAGAGAAAGTGAAGAGTTTTTAGGAGCATTCACACAGACAACCGACATGTGGTCTTCGCTGAAGATAATAAGGCTGACAGCGTGGTTCACAGGTGCCATTTTTATATCATGCGACGCGCTTATTTGCCACATCACCTGACCACGGCAGGCCTATAAATAGGCATGATTTTACACAGACTTCAGATACCGGTCACGCATGGAGGAGCTTCCCACAGCGTGAAGCTCATAGCTCATGAAACTTTGAGTTCCCTTAGAAAGGGAACAGGCATAATTCTGGAAATCACTGCATGGGCTCAGAAACACCTCCAAAACTCATTGTCTGTGATCATGCAAAGAAGAAGCCATATGTGAAACCATGGACGCCGCATCCTCTAGACTAAAGAGGACTAAAGAGGAGAGGGACCATCCAGCTTTATGTCAGCGCACAGTTCAAAAGCCTGCATCTCTGATGGTATGGGGGTGCATTAGTGCCTATGGAATGGGCAGCTTGCACATCTGGAAAGGCAGCATCAATGCTGAAAGGTATATACAGGTTTTAGAGCAACATATGCTTCCAGCCAGATTCCATCCCATCTTTACTTCTGAGAGACTCTGCCTCTCTAAGATACTCTTTTTATACCAAATCATGTTACTAACTTGATGCCAATTAACCTAATTAGTTGCAAAATGTTCCTCAAGCTGTTTCTTTTATTTACACGTACGTTCCAGCCTTTTGTTGCCACCGTCCCAACTTTTTTGAGATGTGTTGTGGCCATCAAATTCAAAATTACCTTATTGTTTCATTGTACCTTATTGTTTCATTGTACATTTCCTCAGTTTAAACATTTGATATGTTTTTTATGTTCTATTGTGAATAACATATGGGTTTATGGCATTTGCAAATGATTGCATTCTGTTTTTATTTACATTTTACACAGCGTCCCAACTTATTTCGAATTGGGGTTGTAAATAGTATATAGTCCAGTACAATGTAAAGAGATAAAAGAAAATTATTTTCCAGTTCTTGACTGGAAATCCTTATGAATTGGAATTGCAGTTCTAAACATAAATACTATTCTACATATATAAAGATACCTTATAAAAAGTAGTGAAGTATGAGAATAAAGCAGCTTGTAGAGAAGAAATGTCATGATTAGTACTTGTTAAAGTATGATGTATGACTCTCAGGGAGTGTACAGCTATATGGAAGTTATTACACTGCACTCTCTCTATTCTTGCACCAAAGGGAAATTTTTAAAAACCATCCAGGCCTTTAATACATATACATGAATATAAATGAACTGGTTATTCTAGCGTGAGTGTCTGATTTATTACTTGTAATTTGTCAGTATAAAGTATACTCAAGGTTGCAGTTGGATTAAGCTCTGGACTAAGTTTAGCAGTATAGCTTAATTTTAATCTTTATTTACTATTGTAGTGTGTCAGTGAGTTTAGAATATTTTTAAGAAAATCCAGGCTGCTTCACCAGTGTAATGGGTTATGCTCAGTGAGTCACTGCCATTGGGGCATGTGCATGAGGCATGCAGGCAGCAGCAGTGGCAACATGAGCAGCATTGTTCACATACTTGCATGTGTAAATTATGTACATCTGGATGATTAAAGGCAAAATCCAATAGAGGTCATGTCAGAACCAAAACATTCCTGTTCATTTCATGCACAGTAAAGTCTCAAAAACTTTCTGCTCTCATCTTGATTGTTGTCGTGAGCTGTACATACATATATATCATAAGAAACATCTTATGAACTATCCCTGAAATAGTTCAATACAATGAATGCTTCAAGTGGTTTCCCCAAATTCAACTGAAAATGCAACTTATAATGACTTCTCCAGTCGCAAAATTATTCAACCCTCTGCAAGGCCCTCAAGGGCTTCTTTAGTTGTACCAGGTGTGCTTGAGCTCGAACACATGAAATACCTGAACTGGCTAGATGCAGAAAATACATGAAATACCTGGACGGGGCAGAAAAAGATATCAACGGCTGCAACCAGATTTCTGAGACTGACTGCAAAAGACCTGCAGCAAGACTTGGTGGAAACAGGCACTGAGGTTTCAGTGAGCACAGTATGGCGCATACTAAACGCAGCAGTTTTCCATGCCAGAATTTCCATGCCAGTATATCTCCAAGACGTACACCACTATTGACCCAAAAGCACAAATAAAGTTGGCTCAAAATCATATAAATAAGCCACAGAAGTTTTGGGATTCTGTTCTGTGGAGCAATGAAACAAAAATGGAACCATTCGGCAAGATGGATCAACAATGTGTCTGGAGGAAGAAGAATGAAGAAACACTCTGTCCACAGTCAAGCTTGGCGGTGGCTCGGTGATGCTCTGGGGCTGCTTTGCAACCTCTGGCACTGGAAACCTTCCAACAGGACAATGATCCCAAGCATACCTCAAATTCCACCAAGGCATGGTTGCAGAAGAAGTCCTGGAAGATTCTACAGGGCCATCACAGTCACCTGACTTGATCCCCATAGAAAATCTCTGGTGGGATTTGAAGAAGGTGGTTGCAGCACGCAAACCCAAGAATATTACTGAACTGGAGGCCATTGCTCATGAGGAATGGACTAAGATTCCTCAGGAACGCTGCCAGAAGCTGGTGTCTGGCTATGCATTTTGTTTGCAACAGGTCATAACAGCAAAAGAGTGCTCTACTAAGTACTAAAGATGCTTGCCATGAAGGGGTTGAATAATTTTGAGACTGGAGAAGTCATTATAAGTTGCATTTTCAGTTGAATTTGGGGAAACCACTTGAAGCATTCGTTGTGTTGAACTAGTTCAATTGCTTTTGTTTGATTTGTTCACTGCAAACCTCCATGGCCACCGGCAATAATATCCTAAATATAGTGAAATATTATTTTACGAGCATGGTAGCAAGATCGCGATTCAAGGCAGTAGACATTTGTAAACAATAAGAATACACGCATATTTAAGAACAGAGAGACTTTATTAACTTTTCTACGAAAAGTATTAACTTTTAATAGTTAATTTTTAATTAACTATTAACTTTGATGGCGACCATTTGTCGACTGCAATCTTCAAGTCATTCCATAGATTTTCAATGGAGTTTAAGTCTGGGCTCTGACTAGGCCATGCAAGGACATTCACCTTTTTCTCCTTCAACCACTGTCTGGTCAGTTGGAAGGTAAACCTCCTTCCCATTGACAACTTTCTGGCAGAGGGCAGCAGATTTTCCTTAAGAATTTGACCGTATTTTGCCCCATCCATTTTCCTTCTATCCTGACAAGTGTTCCAGTCCCTGCTGCAGAGAAACACCCCCATAACAGGAAAAATAATTTCTACCTCCATGCTTTACTGTAGGAATGGTGTTATTTGTATGGTGAGCTGTATTGGATTTCTGCCAGACATATCATTCGGTGTTGAGGCCAAATAATTCATCTGACCATAACACCTTTTTCCATGTGGCCTCAGAATCTTCAAGGTGCATTTTGGCAAACCTCAGTCATGGGTGGCTTTTTTCTTGTAACCCTCCCATACAAGCCACAATTGTGGAGAATTTGTGATATTGTTGTCACATGCACACAATGACCAGTATTTGTCATAAATTCCTGCAACTGCTTCAGAGTTGCTGTAGGCCTCTTGGCAGCCTCTCTGACCAGTTTCCTCCTGGCTCTTTCATCCAGTTTGGAGTGACGTCCTGTTCCAGGGTGGGTTTGTGTTGTACCAAATACCTTCCACTTCTTAATAATAGACTTCATTGTGCTTCTACGCATTGATAAAGCCTTTGAATTTTTTTTGTATCCATATCCTGACTTGTGCCTGTCCTCAACTTTATCCCAGAGATCTTTTGACAGTGCCTTGCCACCCATAGTTGATTGTTTGCTTCAGTTGCACTACAAAATGCTCCAGGAAAGCTCTTTTCATGCTGAGCTAATTAAAATGACCACAGCTGATCACAGTTGAAAGTCAAATGACTTTGTGTGCTATTGAGAAGGCGATTAGCTTCACCTTATTCAGTTTACAAGTCATTTTTAGGAGGGGGGTGATCCTTTTTCCAACTCAGTGATTCTGTTTTTTTTAATTTTTTTTCTGACGTTATATCTTTCACTTGGATGTTATAAGTTTCACTGAGTAAATACAGCTGGATACAACAAAAACTCTTTTTTTTCAAAAAACGTCTTCATTTCAGGCTGAAAAGCAACAAAATGTGATTATTTTAAAGGGTGGTGATTCTTTTCTATACCCACTGTAGATTTTTTATTTTATGATGTCTACATTATTAAGTCAGTACAAAAAACATTTTAGATTCCCAAACATTAGTTTTCTAGCACAAAATGAAATGTTACAGAAAAACGTTTGTATGCAGCATATTACGTAAGAGACCACTT
Source organism: Cranoglanis bouderius (assembly GCA_023630585.1). Taxonomy (NCBI): domain Eukaryota; kingdom Metazoa; phylum Chordata; class Actinopteri; order Siluriformes; family Cranoglanididae; genus Cranoglanis; species Cranoglanis bouderius. The sequence continues at coordinate 13,170,034 of CM042549.1, read as the reverse complement.
TTCAGACAAAAAATATAATGAAGGATGCTGGGGTTTGCTGCAAAAATAAGAAGCAAGTGTGACAGAAGTCTCCAGAAGAACTGTGGCTGGTTCTGCAAGATGCTCAATAAAGCGAGCTAATTTCCTTATAAAACTGCACAAATTGTACTGGAGACTACTATTTTTATTTTTATTTTTTTAGTCACACCAAATATTGACTTTGTTTCATTTACTACTGTTTACTGCCCTTTGCGTTATTTTTTTTTTATGTAGAAACATTTAATTTCATTATTTTGAAGGCATCTTGGTATAGATGGCGCATGAGTTGTTTGGCATGCTGTCGTCTGCTGTTTGTGCTGTATGTTTTATTTGTTTTTGTTCCATTTTTATCTTTGTTTGCTCTCTTTGCGTTTATGAACGCAATTTCCTTTTAAGTATCCAAAAGTGTCATAGTCCTGGCCGGAGCCTCCACACGTTTTCCTTGTGTTTCCTTGTTTTCCCTTTCCCCTTGTTTCCAATGTTTTCTCTCCCTCTCGTTTCTGTCTGTGCATGTGTGCATACGTGTCCCTAGGTGTGGCGATCAGTGACTGGATTATTGAACTCACCTGCGTCTTGTTAGCACCCTCACCAGCAGAGTATATAAACCCCGGTCTTCCAGCCACTCGTCGCCAGATTGTTCCGGCTTGCAGTACGGTAACGCCCGTCTGTACCCGCGTTTTCTTTCATATTGTTGTTCCGCGTTGTTCCCCCTCGTGAGATTTCCATGTGCTTATTGTGTTGGTCTCCTGTCTGTCCTCTTCGTGTTCTAGGTTCCCTGCTCACGCTGCCCGCCTGCTCGCTGACTGTCTGTTCATACTACTTGCCTGCTCGCACTCGGCTCACTTCCTGCTATGTCCAGCCCTGTCTCACCTTCACCGCAGTTCTCCAGTCCAGCACACCTACAAAGCACCCAACCCTCATGCTCCAGACCAGAGTTCGAATCCTGACCTCAACCACACTACTTTATTCATTTTCCCCACACTTCCTCAGCTCCCTCAATCCTTAAATAAAACCCATTAACCCTGTACACCTGTGTCTGTGTTCTGTGCTTGGGTCTTCTTTGTCTATAACAGAGAGTCAGCGGTGGTGGCTTCCAGCTGGCATTCAGGTGGACAAAAATCATGTGATCCCAATTTACTGCATGTGTATCGGCTATGTGTGGCCTTTTCAGCCTGTGTTTTCACTCCAAAGGAAATGCAACGGTAGATGGGGCAAGCTGCCAGTCTGGCCGGGCATGTGGGCTTAGCAGTGGATGTTTTCGACCCATCGCTCTGGGGTGTCTCACCGCTCCAGGACGTATCAACTGATCATGAAGTAATGCAATGGCAGTTTAAGAAGAGGGGGGTCAACCATGATAATCTTCGCTCTCTGGAGTATGTGCCATCTTTACTTAAACGGAGTGAGTTCTACTTCTATTACTGTGAAGATGACCCTATTAAATATTAGGTCTATTGTTAACAAGTCATTTTTAATTAATGATCTTATTTGTTCATGAGACCTGGACTTTCTTTTTATGACTGAGACTTGGCTTAGTGTGTGTGATTGGGTCTCTCTTGCTGAAGCCTCCCCTGGTGACTATAATGTTTTGAACTCTCCAAGGACTGTGGGTCATGGTGGGGGGTTGCTTCAGTTTTTAAGAACTGCTTTAAATGCAAGCTTGTATCGGGTAATAAGTTTGTTAGTTTTGAGGTGCAAGTATTTAAAATGGACTTGACTAGGCTGGTTACTTGTGCACTTATATACAGACCTCCTAACTATAACAAGGAGTTCATTGGGGAATTCTCTGAATTTTTTATCTTTTATGATTCCTAGTTGTGATAGCCTTGTCATATTAGGTGATTTTAATATTCATATTTGCTGTCCTGATAAGCCTTTGGTACAAGATGTTTTATTGTTGTTGGATACTCAATCTGTAGTGGGCTCTACGCACAAGCAGGGTCACACTCTGGATTTGGTATTGTCCTGGGGTGTCCGAGGGGTGTGTGAGCTGGCTATAGAAAATATTGGACTATCAGATAATTTTTAAATTATGTTTACTCTGACACTTGCTGGGCCTACTCTGGGCCCAGAGTCAGTTGGCCGTCATGCTCGGTCGGCCTCTAAGTTTTTAGAGGTGTTTAATTTTCATTGGCAGGCACTAGCCATTGACTGTGCCCCATCCGGTCGAGATTTAGATGAGTTGGTGGTCGCCTTTAACACAGTGTGTAATGATTGTGCAGCTCCATTTAAACAGGTAAAAGCTAAAGCTATATCACAGCCCTGGCTTAATGATGAAAGTCAGTTTCTTATGCAAAAATGGAGACAAGCAGAGAGGAAATGGAAAAGACATTTTAGGTCTATTTGAGATACTCAGAGATTGTATGGTTTCTTATCAACAGTTTGTTAAATTGGTTAAAGCGAGGTATTTTTCTGACCTAATCTCTCAGAACCATCAAAGTCCGAAAGTTTCTTGAAAGTTTTTTGAAGAGTCCTGAATCTTGTTTGTCCCACTGTTGTTGATAATGCTGGGAGAGCTTTCTGGACTCTCTTACCTCTGTTCACTTAGATATGTTTGAGCCTGTTACTTCATCTTATCTGTTAGAAATTATTCAACATCTTAAACCAGCTTATTAAGCTTATTGGTGCAAACAATGGAGAAGGTGGTTCTTAGTCAACTTTTATCATTTTTAAATGAAAATAATATGTTTGACAAATTGCAATCTGGTTTTAGGTCTCAGCATAGTACAGAAACCTCCCTTCTTAAAGTGACTAATGATTTTCTGTTGGCAGTAGATTCTTGATCTCAGTGCAGCATTCGATAATGTGGATCATGGGATTCTTCTTGACTGTCTGTGCCAGTGGAGGGGTATCAAGGGGCTTGCCCTAAAGTGGTTCTCATCCTATTTATATGGGAGAACCTTTGCTGTGGAATTAGGGAGCTCTATTTCCTCCTCTCGGCCTATCTCATATGAGGTTCCTCAAGGTTCTTGTCTTGGCCCTGTGCTGTTTTCTCTATATATGCTCCCTTTGGGAGCAACCTGTCAAAAACACAATGTGGCATATCATTGTTATGCAGACGATACCCAGTTGTATCTACCTTTGAAATGTAATGATAACTCCAAACTTACATCTCTACTTGATTGTTTGGATGAAATAAAGGTATGGATGGCATCCAGTTTCCTGCAGCTTAATGAGTTGAAATCTGAAGTGGTGTTTTTTGGTCCATCGAAGTTAGCAAAGCAGCTTTCTCTACATCTTGGCCCTTTAGCCACCAATGTTAACATGCAGGTGAGGAACCTTGGTGTGATTTTTGATTCTGAGCTGAAATTTGATAAACAAATTAATGCCGTGGTAAAAGGTAGTTTCTTTCAATTGAGGGGCATTGCCAAATTGAAAAGCATCTTGTCATTCAATGATATGGAAACTGTGATTCATGCTTTTATTTCATCCAGACTGGATTACTGTAATTCTTTATATCTGGGGTTGTCTAGGAATATCCTCTCACGGATGCAGTTGGTGCAAAATGCAGCGGCCAGACTGTTGACTGGCACGAGGAAATGCTCCAGTATCTCTCCAGTGCTGGCTTCTCTACATTGGCTTCCTGTTGATTTTAGAGTGCAATACCAGGTCTTGCTTATGGTTTTTAAAGGTTTACATGGACTTGCTCCAGAATATATTTCCAGCCTGTTACAGCATCATCGTGCTGCTAGACCTCCAAGATTATCTCAGAGTTTCCTTTTAAGTGTTCCAAAATCTCGTTTGAAAAATAAGGAGATTGTGCCTTCTTGGTGGCAGCGCCACACCGCTGGAATAGCCTCCCCCTACATATTAGATCCTGTGACTCGTTGGAATGTTTTAAATCTGTGTTGAAGATGCATCTCTACTCTGTAGTATATGATTGTCCTTAGATGCATGGAGATTGACTAGTGCTGAGTTTTCTGTGTTTTATTGTATGTGTGTATTGGTGTTTGGTAATTTTGGGAGTGTAAAGCACTTTGGTCAACCTGTGTTGTTTTAAATGCTATAGAAATAAATGTTGATTAAATGATTGATCTTTGCTCTACAGCATTTCTTTGCATGTGCCTAAAACTTTTGCTCAGCACTGTAGGTTACAATTTGTCTGGCTTTTGGGGAATGACTGATGACTTGAAATGTTCTAGTAGTCTCCATGACTCTCTAGTGATTCAGTGAGAAGTGTGGACCTAAGCTGTCTTCTCTTTATTTAAGTATTAATAATAATGTGGAAAAAAAATTATAAGTAAGGGTGAAGTTCAGAGGGATGACGGAAAATTGGCCACAGGAGTAAGGTCCCGAAATCTGCATTTAAAAAGCCATTTCATTAAAATGATCCATAGTTAGTAAATGGTTCTCTAGGACTAATTATAAAATGTATTAATTATTAACAGCTTACCCAAATCATAAGTCTGCTATTACCTATTGATTATGTAAACAATCTTGTCTATTTGTTAACAGTAGCAGTTTCTCATTAATTATGAAACTGTATATAGTTTCTTAGTAGTTCTCCAGGAGGCATGATAGAAATAGTAGTTATTAATATAGTTTCTTAGTAGTTCTCCAGGAGGCATGATAGAAATAGTAGTTATTGATTAGCTAATGGTGAACTACCACATTCATCTGTGTGCTATTACTTACTAATTCGTTAATCAGAGTTTCTAGTTAGTTAATAGTAGTTACTAGAATGTTAATATTGCATTATTAATTTCTTCCTGTATCGTTATTCATTAATGACGGATCCGTATTCTAAAGCGTTACCAAATTTTGAAGTACTTTTGTACAATTCTTGGGGGGCCTGTGCCCCAGTAATGATCAAACTCTAGAAATGCCCCTGGGCATAATGTTTTACTTATGTTTACTTTGATTGTACCATTTTAATTTGACATCACAGATCTTGTGCTCCCAATGTTTATCACCACATCTACATTGCGAGTGAGGAGCAGTGCAGCCTTGTTACAAATAGATAGGTTCCGTTATAATAAACAACAGAATTTACACTGCAAGCGCGCAAATACAGCATATAATGACAATAATCTTGAATTAACCTAAACCTTTTAAGCAGCTCGCACCAATTTCCCCAACCCCTTGGACACAGTAGAGCATTTTGGATCCAAATATAAGTTTGTGCTTGTGCATAACTGTTGTGCTTCCATGCCAAACAAGCTCTACTTTGTAAAGTTTGCAGGTTACAGTCTTCTTCACAGTATTTAAAATAAAATGCTCCCATGCCTTAGAAGACTTGGATAGCACACATTTTGCAGACTATTCCGCCTCCGTCTAATGGTGACTGAGGTTATGTTGGGCATAAAAGGTAATTAAAAATTCATTGTCGATGACTGAGTATTCTGCTAAAGCTAGCAGCTTCACATTACGTACGTCTGACATCATGTGCCATCGACTGGCTTATAGTTCTGGTTAGTAAAAAAACGCTAGTGTTCCATTAGAGACAATACTACCCTTCCAAAATTAATAGAGTACATTGTGCATAGTGTAAGTGTATAGTACATCATTTGGGACACAACTTTGGTATGTACTCTCCGATGCATGTTTTCGAAACAGAAGTAACACTGAGTAAATGTAACCCATGCCATGCGCAGACCAACTAATCGATAATGAGATTTGTTGGAACAAACAAACATCATGACAACAAAAGCTTGACAAAGAGGTGCTTACAAACTAGAATTTTTAAGGGGTGCTAAATCAGTGTGAAACGAGACACAGATGATAGTGTTGAGATAGGGTTTTAGTTGGGTTGGTAGCCCCCTCTTCAAAAAAATTTTTGAGGGGGTGCATGGCATCAACTTGCCTTCCCCTATTGCTCCCACAGCAAGTGGTTCCTCTCTAGGAGGGCTTCCTGGACAGTGAAAAAAATCTGCTGCGTCCATGTTTTAGGTCAAGCTTTCTTTCACAAACAAGCGCAGATTTATTGATAAATGGTGCAAACGAACAACAAAATAGTGAAAACAAGAATCAAAGACCTGAACCAGAGAGGAAAACATGCAGGGTATGAATGTGACTATGACAACAACAAAAAAACTTGACAAAGAAGTGCTTACAAACTACAACTTATAAGGGGTGCTAAATCAGGGCGCAACGAGACACAGGTGATAGTGGTTAGGACATGTGACATGAAACGTGCTGGGGCTGATGGGTAATGAAGTTCAGCACCGATTTCGGCATAACCATGACATGGCTTATGTGATACAAATTACTGTTACAAATTATGCCAAGGGGCCAATATAGGAGATCACTGTTGTGGCTTGAATAGGTGTTGTCTTGGAGAGTATTATTTCCACAAATGCTAATAAATCCATGTTTTGTTCTTGTGTAATCGCTGCCTGCTTCTTATTTCAACATAAAAGATCCTCTTGGTCATACATAATATTTGATTTGACAGGATTCACACAAATTACATACAGTGTTAGGTTCATGAACAATAAAGCAGTATGCTTAGCTGAGTGAGTACCATCTTGCTCTCGATCATCCACAAAGAGACAATGTCTCTTTAAGTAGTCCCTTTAAAAAATATCATTTTAAAAGTATCCAAGATTTCTAATATATCAGATCTAACATACCACATTTTTTCTAAGATACCTCTACATCATGCTTAATAAAGCCCTTTAACAACAATTCTATCTCTTACCTTTAAATTTGGAGAGTGATTTTTAAATGGAGTGAGAGGAGCCTTCCTCATGGAGGCATTGATAGGGCCTTATGTGTGTGTTGAGTAATGGCTGAACTCTAAAGTCTGGTGGCAGTAGACAGGTGTTCTTTTACTTCTCAGCACTGGCATGTCAGCCATCAAGGGAAACCTTTGTACTAAAATACAGTGACATCCCCTCTTTTTCTCCTATTTTCCTCTCCATGACTAGTTCTTCAGTCTGCAAATTTCATCCCTTGTCTATCATTAGTGGATGATAGTTGTCTGCCATTTGTGTGGATTAGTTTATCTGTTGGACAGTGTCGTGTTTCTCTTGCATTGTCTTTATCTCTCTTCTGTATTTCTGTCTTAATAGTTGTGATATGTTTCTACCTTCTGCAAACTATTTCTTTAGTTTATATGGCTTTGTAAAAATGACATTTTCATATTTGTTCCTCTCGCAACAGGCAATGCAGTACCTCTGACTGGTGCTAATATATTCTGACTTGCAGTTACAGTATATATTCCAATGTTCTAGATACAACCCCAATTTCAAAAAGGTTGGGACGCTGTGTAAAATGTAAATAAAAACAGAATGCAATGATTTGCAAATCTCATATGCTATTCACAATAGAACACAGAAAACATATCAAATGTTTAAACTGACCAAATGTACCATTTTAAGAAAAAATAAGGTAATTTTGAATTTGATGGCCACAACATGTCTCAAAAAGGTTGGGACGGGGGCAACAAAAGGCTGGAAAAGTAAGTGTTTCTAAAAAGAAACAGCTGGAGGTTAATTGGCAACAGGTCAGTAGCATGGGTATAAAAAGAGTATCTTAGAGAGGCAGAGTCTTTCAGAAGTAAAGATAAGCATAGGTTCACCAATTTGCAATCCACAATTTGTGGAACAATTTCATAATAATGTTCCTCAGTGTAAAATTGTGAAAACTATTAATATCTCATCATCTACAGTAAATAGTATCATCAAATGATTCAGAGAATCTGGAGAAATCTCTGTGCATAAGGGACAAGGGTTAAAATCAATGTTGCATGCCTGTGATCTTCGGGCCCTCAGGTGGCACTGCATTAAAACAGGCATGAATCTGTAATGGAAATCACTGCATGGCCTCAGAAACACCTCCAGAACTCATTGTCTGTGAACACAGTTCGCTGTGCCATCCACAAATGCTGTGTAACTCTTTCAAGGCTGGGTACGGAGGAACCAGACAGGAGACAGGCTTACTCCAACTTGAAACTTTTTATTTCTCCGTATCACTACACACACACACACACACGCACGCACACATGTGGCTCTGTGTCGGCATCACTCTCTCTCTCGAGGCGCGTGTCTCTCCTCCTTTTCTCCTCACTGTAACACAGAACACTCAGTCTCAATTTTCTACAGGTGTGTAAACCTTACCACTCGCTTTCTCCGGCTCTGCCCTCCATTCACAAACCGGTGCTTGACCACGCCCCCGCCTCCACACACCCCCACCGCCCGACTCAGGCCGGGGAGCCATCCGGCCTGCCGCCAACTCCCCCCCCCGTTGCCGGGAGAGGAAGTCCGCCACAGCCATCTGTGCCCCCGGTCTGTGGATCACCTCGAACTTAAATGGCTGAAGTGCCAGGTACCAACGAGTGATCCGCGCGTTGGCATCCTTCATGCGGTGGAGCCACTGGAGCGGGGCGTGATCCGAACAGAGGGTGAAGGCCCGCCCCAGCAGATAGTAGCGGAGGGTTAGGACCACCCACTTGATGGCCAGGCACTCTTTCTCAATTGTGCTGTACTTTGTCTTCCGTACGGAGAGCTTGCGGCTGATGTACAGCATGGGGCGCTCCACCCCCTCCACCACCTGGGACAGCACGGCCCCCAGCCCACTGTGCGACGCATCCATCTGCAAAACAAAAGGGAGAGAGAAGTCAGGAGAATGTAAAAGTGGTCCGCCACACAGTGCAGCTTTTACCTGAGTGAAAGCCTATTGGCATGGCTCCGTCCACTGGACCAGGTCTGGTGCCCCCTTTTTAGTGAGATCAGTGGCTGGTGACATCGGAATAATTAGGCACAAACCTACGATAATAGCCAGCCAATCCCAGGAACCGTCTCACCTCCTTTTTGGTCTTGGGCCTTGGGCAGGTCTCAATCGCTGCTGTCTTATCAATTTGGGGATGCACCTGTCCATGACCAAAGTGGAAGCCCAGATACCGTACTTCCACCCGTCCAATCGCACACTTCTTTGGGTTGGCCGTGAGTCCCGCACACCTCAGCGACCTCAGCACTGCCCTTAAGTGCTGCATGTGTCGCTGCCAGTCATTACTGTATATAATAACGTCATCTAAATAGGCAGCGGCATATGCAGCGTGTGGACGGAGTATTTGGTCCATGAGCCGCTAGAACGTCGCGGGAGCCCCGAACAACCCAAAAGGAAGGGTCACAAATTGGTGTAAGCCAAACGGGGTGGAAAAGGCCATTTTTTCACAGGACATTTGAGTCAAGGGGATCTGCCAATATCCCTTGGTTAAATCCAGAGTCGAATAAAAGCGAGCCGCGCCCAACCGATCGAGCAGTTTGTCAATGCGAGGCATTGGATATGCGTTGAATTTAGACACCGCGTTGACTTTTCTAAAGTCCACACAAAACCGGACCGTCCCGTCGGCCTTGGGAACCAAGACCACTGGGCTGCTCCAGTCACTGTGGGACTCCTCGATTACTCCCATTTTGAGCATGGTCTTAAGTTCATCTCGGACAACATTTTTTTGTGTTCGGGGATCTGATAGGGTCGGCTGCGAACCACCACCCCTGGGGCTGTCTCAATGTGGTGCTCTATGAGGTTAGTGCGGCTGGGGAGAGGCGAGAACACATCAGAAAACTCTGCCTGTAGGGTTTTAATATCTGTAATTTGGGCTAGGGTGAGGTGGTCCCCGCACGGCACTGGAGGGGATTGACTCGCCAATTTTACATCTACCTCTGGCCCTAGCTCCTCCGTTTCAGGAACTACCATTGCCAACGCTACCGACGCCATCTCCCTCCATAGTTTTAGTAGGTTTAGATGATAAATCTGCCGCGCCCCGCCTGTGTGGAGTTTTGCTCTCAGGTCCGAAACGTACTGAATTTCATTCTTACTGGTTGAAGGCCCCTCCTCCCAATTTTCCTGTGTGATGTCAAGTATGCCGCGCGGCTTGCATCCATACAATGATTCGAATGGAGAAAACCCCGTGGATGCTTGCGGGATCTCTCATGCTGCAAATAACAGGGGCTCTAGCCACTTATCCCAATTCCATGTATCTTCCTGCACAAACTCACGAATCATATTTTTAAGTGTTTGATTAAAGCGCCCCACCAGCCCATCCGTTTGTGGATGATAAACGCTGGTGCGAATCGCTTTAACCCCCAACAATTCATACAGTTCGCGCAGGGTGCGTGACATAAATGATGTGCCCTGCTCAGTTAGGAACTCTTTCGGGATCCCAACCCCGGAGATAACACGGAAGAGTGCATCTGCAACATTCCTTGCGGAGATATTGTGTAGAGGCACTGCTTCCGGGTATCGTGTTGCGTAGTCCACTAATACTAACACAAAGCGATACCCCTGTGCAGATCAGTCTAATGGCCCGACGAGGTCCATGCCAATTCTCTCGAAGGGGACCTCGATTAACGGGAGTGGGCGCAATGGTGCTTTTGGGATGGCCGGTGGATTCACCAACGCGGCACGCTGCGCACCACCGGCAGACGTCACCACGAATGCCTGGCCAATACAAGCGAGCCAAGAGCAGACCTAATGTTTTCACCTGCCCTAAGTGCACCACCATAGGGTTATAATGAGCCGCCTGGAATAATACTTCCCGACGGTTCTTCGGAACCAATTGGGTCACATTTTCCTGTGTCTGAGTGTCCTGTGTCACTCTGTAAATCCTATCTTTAATAATGGTGAAGTAGGAGTGGGAGAGCGCAACATTGAGCTGGATTGGCTGATCATCGATTACTCTCACTTGATCAAAGGTGTGCTTCAGGGTTTCGTCGCGTGACTGCTCCAAGGGAAAATCCCTGAGGGGAATCCCTGCTTGATCGGGGGCAGCCTGCAGCACGTTGGGAGCCGGACCATCGCTCCCACATCCATGACGGGGCACTGGTCCTGGAAATGCCCTGGATCCCCGCAACGCCAGCACGCCGACCCAGGCATTCCTCCTGCACCGGCAGCTTTGGTTTCACCCACCTGAGGAGCAGAAGAGACAGAAACAGGGAGAGCGGAGGGAGTGGGAAGGGGAGGGGGGGAGGGAGTGGGAAGGGGAGGGGGGAAGGGACGGGAGTGTGGCATGGGTCAGGGTGGACCCAGCCCACGTCTCCGGGGGGTAGGGACAGGGAAAGGACGATGAGAGGCACGAGGTCGAGAGAAAGAGAGAGAGGAAGAAGGGTGGGGCTCGCCTGCCCCTGGATACGCCGCCAGGTGATCCTCTGCCAGCTGAACCGCCTCATCCAGCAATGCGGGACGATGGCACTGGACCCATTCCGCTGTCCCATCGGGAAGCCAGGTGATGAACTGCTCCAGCACCACTAGGTCGATCACTTCCTCTGCGTCACGCTCCTCAGCCAACAACCACCTCCTGCAGGTGTCCCGTAGCTTCTGGGCGAAGGTAAACGGCCTGCCGAGCTCCGCGAAGGTCAGGGCTATGAAGCGCTGCCGGTGCTCTTCGAGGGTCCACCCGACCCACTGCAGGATCGCCCGCTTCAGGTCCGGGTATTCCAGAATGCTAGCAATGGGCAGCTGCTGGGCCGCGAGCTGCGCCTCGCCCGACAGGAGCGGCACCAGGCGGGCCGCCCACTGACCCTCAGGCCAACCCCATGCCCGCGCGGAGCACTCATACAGCTCCAGGAAGGCCTCTGGATCGTCCTGAGGTCCCATCTTCGTCAGCGCGACGTGGGGCAGAGCAGCGGGTGCGGCTGCTGCGGGGGCCGGCGGCTGGAATCCTGGCCTGCTGCACCAGGCCCTGGAGCACCTGGCGGTCCTCGGCCTGGGTGTCGAGGAGGTCCTTAAACCGCTTTTCCTGGTCACGCTGGACCTGCAGGAGGGCCTGGTGTTGGGTCTGGTGGAGGTTGGCCAGCTGGTTGATGAGGTGGTCCAGAGGTGAGCCTTCCATGGCGGTGATTTCCTCTCATTCTCCCGGGTTTCGGCACCAGTGTAACGCTTTCAAGGCTGGGTACGGAGGAACCAGACAGGAGACAGGCTTACTCCAACTTGAAACTTTTTATTTCTCTGTATCACTACACACACACACACACACACATGCACACATGTGGCTCTGTGTCGGCGTCGCTTTCTCTCTCGAGGCGCGTGTCTCTCCTCCTTTTCTCCTCACTGCAACACAGAACGTTGCAGTGAGGCAAAGTTGAAAACTGTTCTGTGGTCAGACTAATTGAAATTCTTTTTGGAAACCCTGGATGCCATGTCCTCTAAAACAGAGGACTAAAGAGGAGAGGAACCATCTGGCTTTTTGTCAGTGCTTAGTTCAAAATCCTGTGTCTCTGATTGTATGGGGGTGCATTAGTGCATATGGAATGGACAGCTTGCACATCTGGAAAGGCACCATCAATGCTGAAAGGCATATACGGGTTTTAGAGCAACATATGCTTCCATCCATATTCCATCCCATCTTTACTTCTGAGAGACTCTGCCTCTCTAATATACTCTTTTTATACCCAATCATGTTACTGACCTGTTGCCAATTAACCTAATTAGGTGCAAAATGTTCACCCAGCTGGTTCCCTATCAAAAGCTACTCTTGATGCTGCACATCAAACTCTGATGAGAACATTCTTTGTTCGACCGCTTGCAAAGCATGTGTGTCAAACACGCCAAGAATTGGCTTAAATAACCTCAGTGAGTTACATCATTGATAACGTGCACCTGCAGGTTATAAATAGACGTGAAACGGGCATACCTTCAGGTTTCTTTGTCTTCGAGACCGCTTTGTGTGTGTGTGTTGTCTCCTGTCTTGTTAAAAGAGACATTATATCAAGTCTTGTGCTTCGGTTAGGCAATGCGTGCCGCCATGTGCACAAGTTATTCCGGACGATGATCCGCACGATTTTTGTTTGGAGTGCCTCAGGGAAGAGCATGCTATTGCTGCTCTTGAGGACGCTGAGTGTGAGCACTGTGAGTGATTTTCTATCCGAGTGCTCCGTTCAAGGCTTGCTTTCTTTCAAGGCTCAGCATCCTCGTCGAGATCCTGGGGCTCGCGCGTCGAGCTGGCTGAGAGACTTCTTCAGAGTGAGACGAGGGCGTGTTTTCTCTTGCCTCCAGCGATATGGAGACCGAGAGCGCCGCCTCTGAGCGCTCTTCGCGCGACAACAAAGCGTTTGGAGAGTTAATCGAGGTGGCGACTAACACGGTGGCCAGGCTTAAGTTAGACTGGCCACAAGTGCAAGAGAACCCCAGGCACTCCAAATTAGATGACAGATTTCTGTCAGGTGGCCCTGGTGGTCTCCCCTGTGGTGGACTCCCCTGGGAGTGCATCATCACTTAAGAGTCCTACCCTCCCCACCAAGCCTTGCAGAGTAACATCATCGCTGGTGCTGCCCTGCACACCTTGGTGGTTCTGCAGGCGTACCAGGCTGACCTGCTGAAAGAACTGAGCACGGGCGGGGGTATTAGTGAGGAGGCATTTTCAGAGCTGTTTCCGAGCCAGGGATCTGTCTCTTCGTGCAACCAAGCAGACGGCCCGTGCCATTGGCCGTTCTATGGCTGCGTTGGTTGCCATGGAGAGACACCTCTGGCTCAACCTCACGGGCATCAAGGATACGGACAAAGTGTTCCTCCTTGATGCCCCCGTATTTGGTGACTCCATGAACATGGTCGTCACTAGGTTCAGGGAGGTCAAGAGACATGCAGAAGCATTTGGTGAGTTTCTTCCCTGCCGTGCTCAGGTGTCAGGGCTGTCGGCCACTCAGCCTCAACCCAATCTGGTCTCTCTGCAGCCCTGCAAGAGGCCGGATCTGAGAACGATTATTTCATCCAAGAAGAAGTCCTGAGGGTCAAGTGCCTGGGACTGAAAAAAAAAAATGGGAGTGTGCCCCCCTGGGGAGGGGCGCAAGAAGTTCCAACAGAAAGTAGGCTCCTTCCTGGCACCCTCAGGTGGCCGCTGTACAATCTTTGCTGCCACTGGTGTTTTGGGGAACAGCGGTCTCCAGCGAAATGTTAGGTGTTCGGTTGCCTCCTGCCATGTTTCAGGACACCAGACATCTAACATCCCCCCATCAAAGCAAAGTGTCAAAACTAGTGCCCCTTTCAGAGAAGCTGGCAGTGTGGAAGCTACTGCCAAATATCTCTCCATGGGTAGAAAGGACTGTAGAGAAAGGCTACAGGATTCAGTTTGCATATCGGCCTCCGCGTTTCAATGGCGTGGTCTCCACTTCCGTGAAACTGGAACGAGCACATGTGTTGACACAGGAATTGCAAGCTCTGCTGGACAAAGGGGCCATAGAACTTGTTCCCGTGCCAGACAGAGAGTCAGGCTATTATGTAATGTAAATGTATTACAGCTGGTATTTTCTGGTTCCCAAGAAAGGTTGAACCGCTACCTCAGAACATACAAGTTCAAGATGTTGACGATCAAGATGATTGTGTCTCAGATCCAATCAGAGGATTGGTTCGTGACAATCAATCTCAAAGATGCATATTTTCATGTAGAAATCCTGCCACAACACAGGAAGTTCTTGAGGTTCGCTTTTGGGGGCGAAGCTTACCAGTATCGGGTTCTTCCATTCGGCCTCGCACGTACACGAAATGCATGGATGCAGCACTGGCTCCTCTGCGGTTCCAGGGCTTCCGCATTTTAAATTACATAGACGACTGGCTGATTCTGGCTCAGTCTCAAGAGCTGGCGCTTCGACATCGGGATGTCGTCCTAGCTCATCTCAAATCTCTGGGGTTGAGACTCAACACTGAGAAAAGCGTTCTCTCTCCTGCTCAGAGGACAACGTATTTGGGAGTTGTATGGGATTCGATCACGATGCAGGCACAGCTCTCTCCTGCATGCATTGAATCCATTGTAAACGAACTAAAGAACATCAAGCTAGGCCAGAGAATTACTGTTCATTACTTTCAGAAGGTTCTAGGTCTCATGGCAGCTGCATCCACGGTGATACCCTTGGGCCTCCTGCACATCAGATCGTTTCAGTTGTGGCTCAGAGCCAGGGGATTTCATCCAAGGGCCAATCCCCAGAGGCAAATAAAGGTTACGCGCCAGGGGTTTCATACCCTTTCTATGTGGTTCAGACCCCGGTTTCTGACTTTGGGTCCCACTCTAGGTCCGTGTTGTCGTCACAAGATGCTAATGACAGACGCTTCCCTCACAGGTTGGGATGCGGTCTTGGATGGCCGTCCAGCCCAAGGGATCTGGAGAGGTCAACTTCTCGACTGGCACATCAATTGCCTCAAAATTATGGCTCTATTTCAGGCCCTGAAATACTTCCTCCAGCAGTTAAGAGGCTACCATGTCCCAGTGCGGGTGGACAATACGGCGGTAGTCTCTTACATAAATCACCAGGGCGGACTGCGTTCGTGCTGCCTGAACAGTCTAGCGCAGCAGGTCCTGCTGTGGGCCCAGGACAATTTCCTGTCCCTCAGGGCGATTTTACATCCCCGGGCATATGAATGTGGGAGCAGACTTGCTGTCCAGACAAGCTGTGACACACGTAGAATGGAAATTCCATCCCGAAGTAGTCAGTCAAATCTGGGAAAGATTTTACGAAGCAGAGGTGGACCTCTTTGCTTTACAGGAGACAGCACAATGTCCCCTCTACTTCTCTCTGACTCCTCCAGCTCTCCTGGGTCTGGATGCCATGGCCCATACGTGGCCCAGACGGGGTCTTTATGCATTTCCCCCGATCACTCTGCTCCCGGGAGTGCTGGCCAAGGTCCGTCAACAGGGGTCTCGCCTCCTACTGATAGCGCCCCGTTGGCTGACCAGAGTATGGTTCTCGGCTCTAATATCTCTCCTCGACGGCTCGCCGTGGGCGATCCCAGTCAGGAGAGATCTCCTATCTCAGGCACAAGGGACAATATTTCATCCCCGGCCCAAGCTCTGGAACTTTCACTTCTGGCCCCTGAGGGGGACCAGCTAAGAGATGCTGGGTTTCCAGCCAACATAGTAGAGACTACTCTAAGTGCCAGGGTCCTCTCCACTAGAAGAAGTTATGCCTTCAAATGGCATGTTTTCAAAAATTGGTGTATGGCGCACCATGTAGACCCAGTTCACTTTCAGTGCTGGAGTTCCTGCAAGGGAAATTGTCCTCAGGCACATGTCCTGGTACTCTCAGAGTCTATGTGGCCGCCATTTCAGCTTGCCATGCTCTGATTGATGGGGTTTCTGTGGGAAAGCACCCGTTAGTCGCCTGCTTAATTTGTGGAGCCAAGCGGTTGAGGCCGCCCACTAGAGTGACAGTCCCTTTGTGGGACTTAGCTATAGTGCTCGACGGTCTGGTCAGCACCCCGTTCTAACCACTAGAGTCAGCACCTGTCAGGTTTCTGTCCCTAAAGATGGATTTCTAATGGCTAGTACTTCTCTGAAGAGAATTGGGGATTTGTAGACTCTGTCAGTCACACGGTCCTGCCTAGACTTTGCCCCTGGGCTGGTCAAAGCTATCATCCTCACCCTAATTATCTCCCGAAAGTTCCATTCTTGACCATACATCCGGTCGTTCTTGAAGCCTTCTGTCCTCCGCCTTTCATGACGACAGAGCAGGAAAGGCTTCACTTACTGTGTCCAGTACGTGCTCTTCAGATTTACGTCCACCACACCAGTCAGTGGCGTAAGTCGGAGCAGCTTTTCATATGCTATGGGGGCTGCAACCGGGGCGGCGGCTGCCACTAAGCAAACTGTGTCACATTGGGTGAGGGATGCCGTTGCCCTAGCCTACGAGGCATGTGGTCAAGCTTCGCTGCTAGGAGTTAGGGCCCATTCAACCAGGGGGGTTACATTTTCTATGGCTTTGGCAAGAGGTGTCCCCTTGCAGCAAATGTGTGATGCGGCAGGTTGGTCCTCTCCGCACACATTTGTCAGATTCTATAGTTTGGATGTCCACGCTACTCTGGGCTTGCATGTCCTTGAGTCAACATCCCTTAGGCATGTTTGAGACCTTTTTCAATGTTTGTGCGCACACACTACACAACCTTGGGGGTTCAGTTACTTCCAGTGCGGCGGCGTTGGTATTCTCATTCCCATTAGCGTTTAATACGCAGCAACGAGAGTAGCTTTTGATAGGGAATGTCTCGGGTTACTTGACTGTAACCCTGTTCCCTGAAAAAGCAGGAACAAGATGCTGCGCCTCAATGCCACACTGCAGATGTGTCTGGCGTCTCTCAGACAAAGTGTATCCTGAAGGTATGCCCGTTTCATGTCTATTCATAACTTGCAGGTGCACATTATCAATGAAGTAACTCACCGAGGTTATTTAAGCCAATTCTTGGCGTGTTGGACACACATGCTTCGCAACCGGTTGAACAAAGAATGTTCTCATTAGCGTTTGATGCGGTGCATCTCGTTCCCGTTTTTTCAGGGAACAGGGTTACAGTCAAGTAACCCAAGACGTTCTTTTTAGAAACACTTACATTTCCAGTCTTTTGTTACTCCCATCCCAACTTTTTTGAGACGTGTTGCAGCCATCAAATCCAAAATTACCTTATTTTTTCCTTAAAATGGTACATTTCCTCACTTTAAACATTTGATATGTTTTCTTTTTTCTATTGTGAATAACATATGGGTTTATGAGATTTTCAAATCATTGCATTCTGTTTTTATTTACATTTTACACAGCATCCCAACTTTTTTTGGATTTGGGGTTGTAAATCAAATTAAATTCAAATAATCAAAATCAATATTTAGGCCTATAAAATAGGTCAACTGAACAGAACTAAGCTCAAATAACTAAGGACTGAACAGAACCAAACTAATCTTACAAATGAAACAACAGGGGCAGATGGACTAGTCCACTTTAGACACGCAGGGGGAAACAACACTACAAACTTCAAAATACAACATTAAAGACAAGGCCAGCTGAATAATTAAAATAAAGATAGAAACAAATAAATAAAGAAAAATAAAGAAATAAATACCTAATTATGAATAAGAAAATACACAAAATGAACACAAAACATCCCACTCTCACCACAGTCAATCTGCCTGTTCAGCCAATCAGCAAGTGGAACCAAAAATAGCATTGAATGCTTCGTTCCGAGCCTTTATGTGCACGAACCCTCCAATGGAAATTCTGCAAGTATACACCAGCCATCCACTCCTCAGCTCATCCTACACAGTGGTAATTTAACTCAAAGAAAACAGTATTAACAAAAGAGTGTACAGTACAACATAAACTATAATGTGTGCACTCCAACTTGTTAATACTGTTTTCTTTGAGTTAAATTACCACTGTGTAGGATGAGCTGAGGAGTTTATTAATGCACTGGAATTAATAAAGTATTTGAATGAAACATAAACCGAGTCTGAGTCTTAATATGTAATATATCTAAGGTTTTTTCTTATATAGCTAAGGTTAAAAAAAAGGCTATATAAGTACAGACCATTTATCAATACTGTTCCTTTAGAAGGATGTAGTAACACTTAAGTCATTATTAGTGGGCTACCATGATTCTTACAATAGTTATTAATGAAACCTAATAAAGTATAGAATCTTCTAACCATGAAGAAAGAAGACTGACATAGAACCGTATATTTCTGTGAGGTACATTAAATAAATAACTCAATGTATAGGTTACAATTTGTCTGGCATTTGGGGTATGGCTGATGACTTGAAATGTTCCAGTAGTCTCCATGACTCTGTAGTGATTCAGTGAGAAGTGTGGCTCTAAGCTGTCTCCTCTTGGAAAAGTTAGGGAAAGACGTTTTCAAAATGTGTGCTACACATTCTTAATAGCACATAACTTGTTGCAAGTTCACGTCTGCATTCGCTTCATTTTGTGCAGATGTGAGTTGTAACATTACATTTATATTATGTATATATATGATTAATCTCATATAGGATGCGTTTGGCTGAGTTAATTTACCCGCAGCCTGTCAAATTAACTAAAAATATTAAATTTGGTTTATCAGAAGGTAAACTTCGTCATGACACATTATCTTCCTTAATTCTGTCATAATTGACAAGCTCAGTTTTCTCTTGCCTAACTGTGCATGTTATATTGTGGCACATTAATTTACCATCTTTAAAATAAAGCAATAAGCCCCATGAAGCCGTGGTTTACAGTGAATTTAGAACAGCTAAGGGGCGTTGTTATGCACAATGCAGAGCGGAATAAACCACTGTAAACCACGGCTTCATGGTTCCCAATGCCATGCCTGCCATTGGGAGCAACTTGGGGTTCAGTGTCTTGCCCAAGGACACTTCGGCAGGTAGAGACATGTGGACTGGGAACTGAATTTATTTTAATATTTATTTTATTCATAAAATATAAATATAAAATATAAATGCAGCAACAAAAAATATAATTATATTGAAAACAAATTTACTTCAGCTGTGCTCCTAAAATTTTGATTTTGCTCTTAGGTTTTTGTAATTAGGAGCACAAGTGCTCCTTAAAAAATTGTAAGCGTAGTATCTACCCTAATGTGTAGTTAATTGCTGTAAAACTAAAATATCCTCTTCATTTTCAGCAGCAGGACCAGAGACAGCCTCCACAGCAGCTACATGACGAGGATGTAACGTCCCCCGGACACCCCAGGCACCCCCGGTTGGGACGCCCGGAATGCCAATACACACGCGCACACACGCACACACACACACACACACAAACTTACAAGTACACACACACACACACACACACACACACACACACACAAGCTTACCTACACGCGCACGCACGCACACAAACAAGCTTACCTTACACACACAATGGAAAAATCTCTCTTGAATGTAACGTGTAATTATATGTAAGTATTCGATGCCCAAATAGTTTGATGCATTCGTGTTCGCATGTACTGTATTGTGTGCCTATGTAACCAAGCTAGGATGATTGTGGATAGTTTAATTTAGAATATGATTCGAACTGGTCTGTAACCATGTTTTACTTTTAATATTTTCTAAGCACATCGAATTTGGTATCTAGTTAATCATCTCTTGATGCTCCAATTGATTATGCATATCATATTACAATGGGATACATTATTTCATGCTTTTTCCTAATTTCATATATATATTACAGTTTAAACCGGCTCCTCCCAGGACATGCAAATTCAGGTCTGAGACCAGACAAATAGAGTTCATCCTGCCAATAAATCCAGCTTCCTGATTGGTCAATAGCCCATAGAGGCATGTGTGTTGGTGTTGTCTTTAAAAACAACACGCATTGCTGGATTAAAAAAAAAGAGAAAGCTTCTTCTGTTTCCGGCACTCTTGTCTTCTGTTTTCCGCCCAGCTACTCTTCTCTCTCCCGGACAAGACACAACTGCGAGTAACCCGGCTCATGCTTTTTTTCAAACAGCACCAGGAACCCGCAGACTCCGGCTTGAGCTTGCTCGATTCTCGAACGCCTCTTGCAACACCTAAACCATGCAAGTATAGTTTAATTGATCTATAGATGCGTTAAGTTGTACCCCTGTTTTCAGGAGACTCTAACTTTGTTGCTGGATCTCTTAAAAAGGCTAACCGTTGTGTTTTTGTCTGCCATTCTTTTTTTTTCATTACTTTCTTTCTATACTTTCTCTTTTCTTGTATATAGATGTGTATATGTATTGTTTGCTTAGAGTTAGTTATGTGTATCCGTAGTTTCATTCATTTATTAAAATCTATTATCACCACGCTTGATTTTCTCTGGTTTTACTCATGTGGTTAAGTCACTTTAACACTGCGACCTCGCTACATGCTTTATTTTAATAACAAATGGAGAATGATTCTTCCTGGTAAGAAGGATAAACTCCCTCTTTAGAGTTTATAATTCTAAAACTAGACTACAGCTAATCCTATAAGCTGATCTAGACCACATGTATAGTCATAATTAATTATAATCCGTTGTAATTAATTATCTATATGTATATGTGCACATACATTAATTCCCTTTCATGGCTGATGTATATTTATAAATGGTCATAACACGCTTTGATTAGATATATAGATATATTTCATGCCATTTGAGCTAATTCGTTACATAAATTGGTGGAGGATATATTTCAACGTTTTAAACTCTTTTAATTTGCTACAAGGATGATGAGGCATTTATACTTTTTGAATAAGGCTTTTTTTCTTTGGTTATTTTAATTTATATAGTTAATTAATAATTTTGAATTGATAATATTTATGAAGTTATTTTTTTGTTCTGCATTTATTATGTATTTTATTTATTTATTAAGCTTAATGGTTAGCTTAGTATGTTTGGGGGAGAATGACAAAAAAAGCTGATGAATAAATGCTATAAATGTGTTGCTGATTGTTGCTTGATGTTAGAGGCACAGATGTGTCTTATGAGTACATTTTAAGATGATGAATATGATTATACAGTGGGTATAGAAAAGAATCACTCCCCTTTAATATAATAACATTTTGTTGCTTTTCAGCCTGAAATGAAGACGGACACAGTTTTTGTTTTATCCAGCTGTATTTATTCAGTGCAACTTATAACATCCAAGTAACACCAACATGTCAGAAAATTCAAGGGGGTTTAAGTCTGGGCTCTGACTAGGCCATGCAAGGACATTCACCTTTTTCTCCTTCAACCACTGTGTGGTCAGTTTTGCTGTGTGCTTTGGGTCATTGTCATGTTGGAAGGTAAACCTTCTTCCTATTGACAACTTTCTGGCAGAGGGCAGCAGATTTTCCTCAAGAATTTGATGGTATTTTGCCTCATCCATTTTTCCTTCTATCCTGACAAGTGATCCAGTCCCTGCTGCAGAGAAACACCCCCATAACAGGATATTACCACCTCCATGCTTTACTGTAGGCATGGTGTTATTTGGATGGTGAGCTGTATTGGATTTCCACCAGATGTATCGTTTGGTGTTGAGGCCAAATAATTCAATTTTAGTCTCATCTGACCTGAATCTTCAAGGTGTGTTTTGGCAAAGCTCAGTCGTGAGTGAATTTTTTTCTTGCAACCCTCCCATACAAGCCACATTTGTGATATTGTTGTCACATGCACACAATGACCACTCTTTGTCATAAATTCCTGTAATTGCATCAGAGTTGCTGTAGGCCTCTTAGTAGCCTCTCTGACCAGTTTCCTCCTGGCTCTTTCATCCAGTTTGGAGCAACGTCCTGATCCAGGGAGGGTCTGTGTTGTACCAAATACCTTCCACTTCTTAATAATAGACTTCACTGTGCTTCTAGGCATTGATAAAGCCTTTGAATTTTTTTTGTATCCATTTCCTGACACCACAACTTTATCCCGGAGATCTTTTGACAGTGCCTTGCCACCCATAGTTGATTGTTTGCTTCAGTTGCACTACAAAATGCTCTAGGAAAGCTCTTTTCATGCTGAGCTAATAAAAATGACCACAACTGATCACAGTTGAAAGCCAAATGGCTTTGTGTGCCATTGAGAAGGTGATTAGCTACACCTTACCGAGTTTACAAGTCATTTTTAGGAGGGGGATGATCCTTTTTCCAACTCAGTGATTCTGTTTTTTTAATTATTATTTTTTCTGACATGTTGGTGTTATTTCTTTCACTTGGATGTTATAAGTTGCACTGAGTAAACACAGCTGGATAAAACAAAAACAGTGTCCGTCTTCATTTCAGGCTGAAAAGCAACAAAATGTGATTATTTTAAAGGGGGGTGATTCTTTTCTATACCCACTGTGTGTATATATATATATATACACACACACACACACACACCAATGTGTATACAGTTGCAATCAAAATTATTCAACCCCCATTGCAATTCAGGTTTACTGTCAAAATTTACAGACTTTTAGCTGTTTGCAATGAACCAAACAAACAAAAGCAATTGAAATAGTTCAACACAATGAATGCTTCAAGTGGTTTACCCAAATTCAACTGAAAATGCAACTTATAATGACTTCTCTAGTCTCAAAATTATTCAATGCCTTCATGGCAAGCATCTTTAGTACTTAGTAGAGCACACTTTTGCAGTTATGACCTTCTGCAAACCAGGTGCATAGCTAGACACCAGCTTTTAGCAGCATTCCTGAGTAATCTTAGCCCATTCCTCATGAACAGTGCCCTCCAGTTCAGTAATATTCTTGGATTTGCATGCTGCAACAGCCTTCTTCAAATCCCACTAGAGATTTTCTGTGGGGTTCAAGTCAGGTTACTGTGATCACCACCAAACATACCATTTGGAATTATGGAATTATTATTGCTTTTGGAATTGGTCTCATCAGACTATAACACATTTTGACACATGGTTTAGGGTAATTTAGATGGGCTTGGGTGTTTTTTGTGAGAAAGGGCTTCCGTCTAGCCACCCAACCCCATAGCTCAGACATGTGAAGAATATGAGAGATTGTTGTCACATGCAGAAAGTAATCAGTACTTGTCAGACAGCTCCTTTAATGTTGCCATAGGTCTCTTGGCAACCTCCCTGGTATGTTATTGTCTTGTCCTTTTATCAATTTTGGAGAGATGTCCTGTTCTTGGTAATGTCACTGTGGTGCTCCATTTTCTCTATTTGTTGATGATGGCCTTTAGATGTACCATACCATACCATGCATGCTTTGTAAGCTCTTTGCAGACCATGGCTTCAGTAGTCGAATGAAACCAAAAAGATGTCAAAAAATCCTACAGAAACAGCTGATCTTTATTTGGCCTTAATCAGAATCACTTAATTGATGACAGCTGTATGATACTCTTGAACATGAAATTGAATGTGATTGGTTCATTCTGAACATAGCCACATCCCCAATTATAAAAGGGTGTGCACACTTCTGCAACCAGGTCATCGTAACTTTTTTTTCCCTATGTTTCCCTAAAATATTTCTAATTGTTTTTCACTTAATTTTTATTTTATAATTTCACATTGAGGGTGGAAAATGTTCTAATGTGATTTATCTTGGTTTCATTTTTTTTATATCACTAAAACCTGCCATTTTAACAGGGGTGTGTAGACTTTTTATATCCATTGTAGATGAGAAATTCACCTCATTTGCTCTACTGAGAGATACATTTTCTTCCTCATACACATTTCTCTATCTGTGAGTCAGACACTATGTCCAAATTCTTTCTCACTAACCCATATTCCTAGCATTTAATATCTCAATTTGTCCCCCTCATTTCTTCAACCTCTCAATGCTGACTATTATAGGGAGACATGGGCTTTACTAAAAAAATTAAGCAAATGTAAAATCGCAGAAGGTACCTTGGCACATCTTTTTTCATTCTGTCCAGTTTTACATAGTTTTTAGTCTGATATGTTTACTTTGCTTTCTGTAATAGGTACACACATACAACCTGATCCAGCTTTATCAATTTATGAATATTCTGATTCTGTGGGTGATTTTGCTCAGGTTATCTTGATTCTATCAAGTGTTTCTGTGCAGATTAGTTAAGGTTATATTTATCACCTTCTGAAGGTTTTATTACCTACTAAGGAGATGTAGAAACGTGTATATGCCCTTTCTATACAATTATGAATATTCATTATTTTGTAACCTATGAGAAATTGTTCTATGGTATACACCTCATTATAAAAGAGCTACGGCTCCACTGATCGTGGGCTCACTTCTGTGGTATAGCTGAAATGAACTCACTGCAGCTGTATTGCTGACCCCTCTGCAGAGGAAGAATAACTTCTCTCCTTTTAATCTATAAGATTGTCTGCTGGTTTTATTTGGGGAATAGGGAAAGTTCTCCAAAGTAATGATTACTCTAAATGCTCGAGTGCATATCTCTGCACTTCCTTTTTAGCAGAGTTTTGTGTGGGTTGTTGGAATGGAGATGATTGTCATGTAGTTTATTACTTATTTCTCTCCATGCAACTGTTGGTCCTGAGGCTTTCAGGTCACTTTGCAACTCAGTGATGGATGGCTTCTCTCTCAACTTCCTTGTCACTAGTCTGAGAGGATGCTGTGAAATCTTGCATGGTGCACCTGTCCAGGAACAATTAGTTTTGATTCCATGAACTTTCCACCTGCAAATTATCAAACCAATTTTAGTGACAGGGATGTTTAAAATCTTTGCTATGGCTTGTTCCATTTGATTGTTGTTTAATGATGAGGTTTTGTTATTTGTTTTTAAATCTCTGCATGGTTTGGCATTGTTAGGTCGCGCCAGGAGCGCGACTCCAATTCCCAGCTTCCCCAGCGGTCGGCAAACATGGCTGCCGCGAACTCAACTTCCCAGCAGGCACAGCGGTCTTCTAATATGGCCGCCATGGACTACACCTCCCAGAACACTCACACATTCCCACGCTCACAGGCACCCTCATTTTAATTACACACACCTGCTTCCAATTTATGTTCATGCAGCAGTACACCCTATTTAAGGACTTTTGTTTTTCAGCCACAACGTGAGGTATTGTTTGTTCACGTTAAGTTTGCACATACTGAGCACTATATATATTGGACTTTTACACTGGCTTTTGAATCCTGCTTGGACTTTTCGTACTGTGGATTATCACTTTGCCCTTGAGGATTATTACTGTTTTGATGTGTACTGAACTTTGCCTGTATTTTGGATTTACTCTCTGGATTTCCTCTGACATTACTGTTTGCCTGTGTTTTGAACTCTGCCTGTTTTGACTACTCTTTGGATTATGTTTTTGATTGGAATTAACTATTTCTCTGCTATTCCTAATAAACTGATGAAATTCATCTCCGCACTTGCATCCTGCCTCGTTCTGGTTACATAACAGGCATCATGTTATATCTCTGACCTTCTCTGATTTCACAATA
This sequence comes from Cranoglanis bouderius, assembly GCA_023630585.1. Taxonomy (NCBI): domain Eukaryota; kingdom Metazoa; phylum Chordata; class Actinopteri; order Siluriformes; family Cranoglanididae; genus Cranoglanis; species Cranoglanis bouderius. Next base: position 13,144,524 of record CM042549.1, on the reverse strand, counting down.
TCTCCAGAGCATTGAGATCATCTAATCAGCTACTTATAACCTGAAGAAGTTCAAAGGTGACCTTGCCTTTTCTGTTGCACCTCTGAGATTGTGGAACAGCTCAACATTTTTCATAAAAGCTTCCCACACCATAGACATTTTTAAATCCAATCCAAAAACATAGTGATGCTTGAAAGTTTGTGAGCCCTTTAGAATTTTCTATATATCTGCATAAATATGACCTAAAACATCAGATTTTCAGAGGAGTCCTAAATATAGACCAAGAGAACCCAGTTAAACAAATGTTATAGTTGGTCATTTATTTATTGAGTGATCCAATCTGTGAGTGGCAAAAGTATGTGAACCTCTAGGATTCTAAGTCTAATTTGAAGATTAGAGTCAGGTGATTTCAATCAATAGGATGACAATCAGGTGTGAATGAGCGCCTTGTTTTATTTAAAGAACAAAGTCTGATCTTCACAACACATGTTTGTGGAAGTGTATCATGGCATGAACAAATTAGATTTTTGAGTACAGAAAAAGAGTTGTTGTAGCTCTTTGTTGAGGCTGGAAAAGGTTACAAAACCATTTCTAAAGAGTGTGGACTCCACCAATCCACAGTCAGACAGAGGAAATTTAAGACCATTGTTACTCTCCCCAGGAGAGCACCACTGTTTCCCAGGCATTTAAAGGTCTTTAGGATCTGTAGTATCAGGCCTTCTGTTTTTGTCCTGTCATTTATTGTTAGTTTTGTCTTTTAATGTTTTTATTTCTCCTTTGGGTAGGGGCACAGGGGTACCTCCGGGGTTAGGGAGTTTGAATACTGCCTCCAGCCTGCGTGTGGGGAGTTTGCTTGTTCTCCTTGTGCTTCAGAGGTTTCCTCCGGGTACTCCGGTTTCCTCCCCCAGTCCAAAGACATGAGTTGTAGACTGATTGGCATTTCCAAATTATCCATAGTGTGTGAATGTGTGTGCGATTATGCCCTGCAATGGGTTGGCACGTCATTCAGGATGTTCCCCGCTTTGTGCCGCTAGTTCCCTGTGTAGGATAAGTGGTATGGAAAATAGATTGATGGATGTATTTCTCCTTTGATTCACTGATTTAGTTTTATTTTATTCTTTTATTTGTATTTCAGCTCATTTTATTTGTATTTGTATATCATTTCATTTATTCTTTAACTTTAGCCGAGATGATATACAGTACTTTGTCTGACACTCTTTTAAATGTACTATATACTTTAAATAAAGGTGATTTGACTTGCTGTCTCTGAGAACTTTAGGAAGCTCCTTAACCATGATTGCACCTTATGTGTCAAGTAATTCCCCCTTGCATTGTGGCTCCCAGCATGAACAGTATTTTTTGTTTTGATCTTTGTCCATGTGCTTCTTTTGTGTGCATTTACATGTGTATTTGTTTTAGTTTGTGTCTCATAGCCAACCCTGTTCTGTCATTGGTGTATTGCCTTTGTGTGACGTGGGGGGTATTCCAGAAAGCAGGGTTAACTTACCGTCAGCTAAACCCTGAACTCTTGGTTGATTAACCCAGAACTCTTGGTTGATTAACCCAAACCTTGCTTACTCAGGGTATGTCGGTTCCAAAACACCTGAGAAGAGTTAGTTTAATCAACCTCCAGTTGGTAACTCAGAGTTAACGCGCGTGTACGGTGAGTGTATAAAGACATTGTCGATGGATCGCCGAAAAAGCAAGCCGCATACTTTAGCGAAGCAAAATTTGAGGTTTCAATGCATGCTTGTGAGGAATATATGCCAATTATAACAACAACAAAAAAGTAATACTGCTGCATGGCAAAGGACGGAGTTGGTTTGGCAAAAAATAACGGATCGAGTAAATGCGTGAGTTTATAAGTTCATAAATATATGAAACGTTTACATTCATTATGATGCAAAATTGAACACTGATACAATTAGACCCGTGCCGTAATATTTAATAGATAAGCCTTTACTTTTTGCCCTCCATCAATTTTTTTTTTTTTTTAACACATTGGCTTCATATTTTATCAGGTGTAATTCTTCTGGACCCAGAATAAACTTCCTAAACTGTAACCTAACTAATTGGCCCAACCTTCTATAATAACTTTTCTCTTTGTTCTATATAGACAATAGGAAGAAGAAGAAGGCTGAAGGCTGTGAAAGGGGTTGGGGACCACCTTCACCCACTCCGGCTGAGGAGCTGGCACTGTCCCTTAATCAAGGGCGACTCGTGGTCAGTGGGATTCCAGGGGACAGTTCATCAGAGTCAGCTACTTCCTATGATACAGGTGGCCTGGTAGCCTGGTAAAATGTAGGTGTAGCATATTAGTACTAGTAATTAGTAGTATATATATATATATATATATATATATATATATATATATATATATATATATATATATATATATATATATATTTTTTTTTTTTTTTTTAGGTTTCCACTGCTTTAAGTAACTCATCCTTAAACACTCAAGATAACCATAAACACTGCCACCTTGAAAAGGGTATTTTGAAATAACTCTTTATTGGCAATGTTTCACTTGTGTATTATACATGCTTATTTTATTTTACTGCATATGGTGTGTACTGTAATCTTAATTGTGGTGCCCCTACTAGATGTTCCTTATGTCTTTGTATAGTAGTTGTATTTGTTTCAGAATGTACACTGAGCATCTTATTGGTTTCATTTTCTTACAGTTGCTGATGGACACATTGTATTAATTGATCCTCCTGCAACAGCACATCTTGCCACAGTTGTAAGTGATTATTGTTTTCTGGTATTGTTTGTTTGCTAGACCAAACCATTAATCATTAGTAATGTGCACTGTAGGATGAAGATGAAGAGACCACATCTGCTGTGACAGAGGTACAACATGAAGATGCTGTGAGGCCCACAGAGGTATAACACATAATACATTCCCTTTTCTAAAGATAAGATGTGTGATATTAAAACTTTGTCATTGTCCCCTTAAAGATTGTGGATGGGGATTCCTGTACAGTGAAGGGTCCATCTACCTCCACTCAGAATCTTAGCAGTGTAAGAAATTGTTTGCAGCTGTCCTGATTAAAAATAATTGGTCTATTACAGCCATTTGTTATCAATTATATTGAATTATCATTACCTTGCTAGCTGCCTGCAAAGGAGCTGTATAAGGTAAATTAGAAAAAGTGACATGGAGATTTACCTTCTACAACTTCAAATGGAGGAAAAAAAGCTGCACATTAAAAAATGCCAGGCTTGAAACTGAATTGCTGGAGCACTGGTTAATGGTGGGCAAAGTACTGGATTTGCCTACTGATTATTATTGTTGAATGGTAAAGCAATAAATTCAAATGTCTTTTTCAATTACATGAAATAAAGAAACAATGAACCACACTTGACGGTTCACTTTGTGTATTAGTAATTTAAGTGATTTTGGCAGATCACATCTTAACACACCTACATACAGTTGCCTTTCCCACATGCTCTCCATCACGCACGTTATACAGAAATTCCCTGTGGGGAAAAAAAAAAAAAACCCACAAAGGCAATGCATAAAATGTGCTCGGTGTTAAGCGCTCATCCACGATGTGTCCCGATGCCAGTGAGGTTGCAAAAAGTTTGTTAAATAAATTAACGATTCACGTGAAAGACAGTAACGCTCCCGCAAATATTCATCCGGATATGAAAAAAACACATATATACGTGGTCTAATTGTTTAATCTGCACTTCAAAAGGACACACCATGCTCTGTCAGCTCTCTGAAACAAACCAACCCTGGAACATAACCTGCTCCGGAGCAGGTTATGTTCAGAGAGTAAGTTACTATGGTTACTTACATACCCTGAAAGTTACCTCTGTTTTTGGAACCGAAAGTTTAGGTTATCAGCTAACTTACCCTTAAACTTACCTGGGTATGTCACATAACCAGCTTTCTGGAATACCCCCCTGATTGTCCTCACCTGTTTACAAGTCCTTCCTTGAGTAGATTGTGAATATAGGGTGTCCCAAAAGTCTGCATAGATAGGATAAATTAACAATTTTAGCAAAATGTCTTCAAGACCAACACTTAGTTTATATATACAATGCCCTCCAATAATATTGGTAAATATGAGTGTAGGGCTAAAATATATTGAGGGTTAATTACTTAGCCCACTGCTCTCCTATAACCAAAGACGGAAATAGGTGCAGTCGAAGGTGAATGCGTGTTTTAATTTATGATTTGAATATCTGACTCCATTTAATTAATTATTCTAAGAGATATTAAAATTAATTTCATTTAATTAAAATCATTAAATTTATTTAGCTCGACATTTGATTATCATGTTTAACCCTTTACTTATATTGTGCTTGTTCATTCGGATTGTCTCTCCAGATCCTTCAAATTTTAAGGTGGACTCTCCTCTTCAGTTCACCCCACAGGTTTTTTATGGGTTTCATAGGGGGACTGGGCCATCCCAGGGGATCTCAAATTATAAAATAGTAATCTTTCTGATTAATGATATTGCACATGAAAAAGTTATTGCACATGAAAGAGATGACGTATGAGTGTTATTGCACATGAAAGAGTCTACGGTGGTGAGTGTTATTGCACATTAGACAAGTTTTTGAGTCTAACAGCTTATTGCACATAACAGTCTCTGGTGTGTGAGTGTTATTGCACATTAGACAAGTTTTTGAGTCTAATAGCTTCTGGGAAGAAACTGTTTCTGAGCCTGCTTGTTCTGGCCCCAGTACTGCGCAGCCTTCTATCTGAGGGAAGGGGTGTAAACAGTCCATGAGCAGGGTGGAGAGTCTTTCATGATACAGTCTGCCTGGTTTCTGCATCTGCTTGTGTAAACGTTTTCAATTGTAGGAAAACTGCAGCTAGTGATCCTCTGTGCAGACTTAACTACACGCTGCAGAGCCTTCCTGTTTGCAGCAGAGCCGTTTCGGTACCACACGGTGATGCATGATGTGAGGATGCTCTCCACTACACACCTGTAGAAGGATGTGAGGACTGTGGTACCTAGGCCAGCATGCTTGAGCCTCCTCAGGAAGTACAGTCATTGATGGGCCTTCTTTATTAAGCTGATGGAGTTGGTGTGCCAGGTGAGGTTGTTATTGATGTGTACTCCCAGGTATTTGAAGCTGGAGACGACCTCGACAGCTGTTCCTCCGATGTAAATAGGGGTGGGGACACTTCTAGTGACTTTTCTGAAATCCAGAATCATTTCCTTTTTTCCTTTGTTTTCTTGACATTGATGCAGATGTTGTTAGCTCTGCATCAAACCTCCAGTTATTCCACCTCTAGCCTGTACTCTGTTTCATCGTTGCAGGGAATTAGTCCCATCACTGCTGTATTATTTGCAAACTTGACAATGGTCGGGAATGTATGCTGAGCAGTCATAAGTCAGCAGAGAATACAGCAGGGGACTCAAGTGGGTGAGGGCCAGGTGTACAACATATGAGATGGCATCTGCAGTTGATCTATTCCTCCTATATGTATATTGGTGTAGGTCGATGCTGGCGTCAATTTTACTTTTTATGTGGTCCATGATCAGCCTCTCAAAGCACTTCATGACTATCGGAGTTAGTAGGTCAGAAGAGATCTGACCTCAGCATTCAGCCAGGGTTTCTGATTAGGGTGGATAGTGATTGTTCTGGTGGAGGTAATATCATCCGCACACTTACTGATGTAGCTGGTGATAGTTGATGCATATTCTTCCAGATCCATCTCTCCAGCGTATGTTGCTGCCTCCCTGAAAACCTGCCAGTCAGTGCAAGCAAAGCATTCCTGAAGCACAGAGCTAGCGTCATTGGGCCACACAGTGATTGCCTTTTGTGTTGGTTTCATTGTTTTCAGCACAGGGCTGTAGGAAGGGACAAGCAAGATGGAGATATGATCAGAGAGTCTGAGGTGGGGGCGGGGGACTGCTCTGTGGGCTCCGCGTTTGTTTGTGTGCACGCGAGTGTTTTCTGGTATGCTGGCAAAATCCTTGTGCGGTGTCCATCAAGGTGACGTGGTTAAAGTCTCCTGCAATCACAAAAAATGCCTCAGGGTGTTTATTTTGGAGAGAGCAGATGTTGTAGCTCGCTAAGCGCCTCGCTAGCTTTAGCACTCAGAGGGATGTAAAAAGCTAGAATATATACACCACGGTGAACTCCCGTGTCAGATAGTGTGGGCGGCATTTAATAATCAAATGTTCAACTGCTTCAGAGCAGTGGCTGCTAATGATGGAACAGTTTGTACACCAACCTTTGTTGATAAATACACAAAGTCCTCCTCCCCGAGTTTTCCCCAACAGATGATTCCGGTCAGCTTGGAAGAATAGCATGCTGCTAATCTGAAAAGCTGAGTCCGGCATGTTACTATTCAGCCACGTTTCAGTAAATAAAAGTACACAGCAATTTCTCATCTCCTGGTGTACGCTCATATGCAGCCATAATAGGTCCATTTTGTTGTCCAGTGCCCGAACATTGGCTAGAAAGAGTGACGGAATCGCTTTTAAGCTTTCTGGCAGAGGCAGTCAGGTTTTCATTTAATATCTGTTGATATTTGATAGAGTCCATGATGCCATGTATCCTAACAAAATGTCCAGGCCCTCTGGCAGAAAAACAGCCTCAAAACATTAAAGAACCATCACCATATTTAACTGTGGGCATGAGGTACTTTTCCATATGGCTACCTCTCTGTATGCGCCAAAACCACTTCTTTTGGTTTCAGAGAGGAAGAGGGGCCCCATGCCAGCTGCACTGATAAATGGCACTGATAATAGGGCAGAAGGAAATGAACACAACTCAACCATCCAGACCAGACAACTTTGGCCAACCATGGGAAAAGGTATGCAGAACACCTGTTAAATAAAAGTTTCTGCAATAGTGTTGTGTGGTCTGTGAGGGCAGGGGAAACCTAGCAAAAGAACCTAGTAAGCTAAAAAACAAAAATACAAGAATGTAAAAAAAAAGAATAATATTTTTTATTTTTTTTTTAGAATAAAAAAGACTGGATTGAGAAGAGAATATACACATTTGCAAATGGGTCTGTGTAAAGTATATATGGGCACATGGTGATGAAATGTATGTTTACATCTATGCTTAAGAGCAGATTGTGACTCCAAACTGTGGACACTGCTGCCCTTAGAGAGACAGGTTTGCATGGGCAAGTTGGTGGTAAGACTAACCTGTGGATACTGTCTTTATTGAGACAGGTCTGAACGCACAGGTTATTAGTAGAAAAACCTGTGGATACCGTTATCTTTAGGAAGACAGGTCTGCACGTACAGGTTAACCAGTGGATACCCCTATCTATAAGGAGATAGGTCTGCGCTGACAGGTCAGTATTAGGGAAACCTGTGGATACCGCTGCCTTCAGGGAGGCAGGTGTGAACTGACAGATCTCTTGTGTTTTAAGTATTGTCTCTGAGTAGTGTTTTTAAGTATTGTTTTTGAGTAATGTGTTAAGCATTTGCTTTAAGTATTATTTCAAGTACTGTTTTTAAGTATTGTTTGTTCCTGAGATACCACTGTGGTGGGCAAAAAGGTGCCAACACAGGACTGCATGGTCAGGACAGTTAGAATTTAGGTAAATATGGATAAGGGAATAATAATAGTATGTGTGAAGTTGTATGAAAGAATGAGTGAATGCGGATGTGTGTTGTTATAATATTGTGTAAATCGGTAGATGCGGGTGTATTACCAGTTGATTCCCACGCGATCGCCTCTAACTAATACATATCGTTTTATAGAATTTTATAATACTTCTAAAGTACATAGAGTACTTAATACACCTTTCACAGTTGGTCTCATACACCAGCTCCTAGTTCAGACAGGATCTGATCTCATATGTGTACCATTGCCAGAACCACCTTGAAACACATGGGTAAGGAGCATACCAACTGTAAAAAGTGAAAGTAAAGGGACATGTGAAGGCCAATGTATGGTAACGCATACTTGGAATTTGTCCTCTGCATTTAACCCATCCAAGTTAGTGCACACACGTTAGAAGTTGTGAGTAGTGAACACACAAACACACACTACAAACCGTGAACACACCTGGAGCAGTGGGCAGCCTGTATAAAAGTATATACAGTGGGTATAAAAAAAGAATCACCCCCCTTTAAAATAATCACATTTTGTTGCTTTTCAGCCTGAAATGAAGATGGACACAATTTTTGTTTTATCCAGCTGTATTTACTCATTGCAACTTATAACATCCAAGTGAAAGATATAACACCAACATGTCAGAAAAAAATAAAAACCAGAATCACTGAGTTGGAAAAAGGATCACCCCCCTCCTAAAAATGACTTGTAAACTCAATCAGGTGTACAGTAGCTCATCACCTTCTCAATGGCACACAAAGCCATTTGACTTTCAACTGTGATCAGCTGTGGTCATTTTGATTAGCTCAGCATGAAAAGAGCTTTCCTAGAGCATTTTGTAGTGCAACTGAAGCAAACAGTTAACTATGGGTGGCAAGGCACTCTCAAAAGATCTCCGGGATAAAGTTGTGGACAGGCATAAGTCAGGAGATGGATACAAAAAAAGTCAAAGGCTTTATCAATGCCTAGAAGCACAGTGAAGTCTATTATTAAGAAGTGGAAGGTATTAGGTACAACACAGACCCTCCCTGGATCAGGACGTTGCTCTAAACTGGATGAAAGAGCCAGGAGGAAACTGGTCAGAGAGGCTACTAAGAGGCCTACAGCAACTCTGAAGCAATTGCAGGAATTTATGACAAAGAGTGGTCATTGTGTGCATGTGACAACAATATCACAAATTCTCCACAAATGTGGCTTGTATGGGAGGGTTGCAAGAAAAGCCACTCCGCAAGACAGGCCACATACAGTCACGACTGAGCTTTACCAAAACGCACCTTGAAGATTCAGGTCAGATGAGACTAAAATTGTATTACTTGGCCTCAACACCAAACGATATGTCTGGTGGAAATCCAATTCAGCTCACCATCCAAATAACACCATTCCTACAAGAAAGCATGGAGGTGGTAATATCCTGTTATGAGGGTGCTTCTCTGCAGCAGGGACTGGAGCACTTGTCAGGATAGAAGGAAAATTGATGGGGCAAAATACCGTCAAATTCTTGAAGAAAATCTGCTGCCCTATGCCAGTAAGTTGTCAATGGTAAGAAGGTTTACCTTCCAACATGACAATGACCCAAAGCACACAACAAAACTAACCACACAGTGGTTGAAGGAGAAAAAATTTCTTTGCATGGCCTAGTCAGAGCCCAGACTTAAACCCCATTGAAAATCTGTGGAATGACTTGAAGACTGTAGTCCACAAATGGTCACCATCAAATTTAACTGAACTTGAGCAGTTCTGCAAAGAAGAGTGGGCAAATATTGCAAATTCTAGATGTGCAAAATTAGTAGAGACATATCCCAACAGACTAAAGGCTGTAATAAAAAATTAAGGCAAATTAAAGCAAGGGGGTGATTCTTTTTCCAACTCAGTGATTGTTTTTTTATTAAAAAAAAAAAATAAAAATTCTGACAGTGTTATATCTTTCACTTGGATAAGTTGCACTGAGTAAATACAGCTGGATAAAATAAAAACTGTGCCCATCTTCATTTCAGGCTGAAACGCAACAAAATGTGATTATTTTAAAGGGGGGTGATTCTTTTCTATACCCACTGTAGATATTACTTGTGCTGGGGACGACTTAAAGAGAAAGGGTGTTTGATGATTCCCCATTGATAAAACATGGGGAAAGTACGAAATCACAGATTAGTGTAATCTAAGGATAGTAAGATAAAAAAGAACAGAAAACAAAGAGGCCACTAGAAGATTAGAGTGGCCAAGAGACTCTAAGCCTAAGGAGAAATCCTAAATGACATATGTTAGTACCACGCTATAGTGGCATTGAAAAAGACAAGTGTGTCAGAATTTCACCACACAGTAGCCCCAAACCACCTAATTGTACAGCTCCTGTTGGAAAATCCAGGCCATGATCTGACAGAAACTAGACTGTGTACAGATGGGTTACACATCACAAGGTACCGATTGATAAGGTCCCAGAATCAGTACACCTTCTTGATCAAGTATATAAGAAGCAATCTAGGGTCAACAGAGGAATAGGTATAGCATAATCCTGAAGCATAAGAAATAGTAATCATAAGGGAACCATGGGATACTGAACTTAGGATAGAACAGGTCATAGAATATGAGACAGTGATCAGTTGCTGGCTGTGTGAAAGTTAGAACACAGTACTGCAGCTCCGGAAAACTAATGTGGGTCTCGATTTGGTCAGGTTAGAAGAATACACTCTGGGACACAGCGTGACAAGGTTTAGCTTAATACCATCAGATGTCGATTGTACTGTAGTGTGTACAAGATACTTTGTGGAGCCACTGATAAGTGCAGTTTTAAAGCTGGTGGGAGCACTAGAAGACCTGCCCATTTAGGGTTAGGATCGTTGATCTCTCAGCACAACGCCAAAGGACGCCACATCAGGAGACTTTTTTCATTGTAGTATTGTTGTTAGGGTAGTATCTGGCAAGCTCTGTTCAATCTGTCTTTCAGACACAGTGTCAAATGGTAGAGCAGCATGAAGAGACTCAAGACAGGAGACAAGCAGATAATAGACTCGTTTACATCACAGGAATAATTCTTACTTTGAGTGTGATTTGTATTCTCTGGTGGATGTGTACTCTGTGGTTACCAGGCTGTGAGAAGGTTAATGGCACTGAGCAATATACTTGCTGATACTAGAGGAATAAGAACACATTTTTGGAAAGGTTCTAAAGAACCTTTAGAGACAAAAGTGGGGTTGAAAGGTGGCAATCAGAAGAGTTGATTGCATCTAAATTGTGGTGTATAACTAAGTGAGACAACTTAGATGTTTGACAAATTGAATTTCCAGAGGTCGATTGAACAGAAACATTGAGAAGACTCTGGACACCTAGGCTGCTTAGTTTGATACTGCGAAGGTTAGTGGAAAATCCAAAGCCAATTAAGGTTGTCATCCCATTGTTTGAATTGACAAAAGACCCAGATGACGAAGATGGTGAACCAACAGTAGACCCGTTTCAGGATAGACCTAGCCAATACAATTATTGCTCAGGGCTAACTGCAATAGTCACAGTAGACCTCAGGAAGGTAGAGTGGGAAAGGGGATCTACTGTATCTATATTAGTAGACAGTCTTTTTTTTTTTTTTTTTTTTTTTTTGCTTTTTTTTTTTTTGCATTTGATTTGCAGCCCAACCAAAGAGCAATGTAGAGCGGACTCGTTAAAGGTTCTTACAATGCATGCAGAAAATGGTTATAAAGTCATAAGGGACAAGTTGCAGTATTGCACAGAGAAAGTGGAATACTTGGGCAGAATGTTATGTGGTACAAATAGATCTCCTGCTCCTGCTCATGTGGAGGCCGTACAAACCACCCCTAAACCTCAAACAATAAAACAAATGCATTCCTTTTTGGGGATGATAGGCTATAGTAGACAGTGGATCTGTGACGTCATACTGAAAACGCGAAGATCAGCCATTTGTAGATGGGTCGTGTTTTAGAGGGACAGACGGAAATGTTGCAGGCTATGCGATCGTGGCTCCTAATCCAGACCTAGCATCGTTCGTTACTGTTCAGGCCCTACCTGTCAGCCAACCTTGCTCAGCCCAGTTGGTGGAACTCAAGGCCTTGACGGCAGCTTGTAAACTAGCAAATGGGAAAGCGTGTACAATTTACACTGATTCAGCATACACGTATGGGGTGTGCCATTTGTACGGTCCAATTTGGGGACAGTGTGGGTTTCATAGAGCAGACGGTTCACCTGTAACACATGGTCAATCCATCCCTGAGCTATTGCATGCTATAATGCTACTGTCTAAATTGGCTATTGAGGTATCTCGGGATCTCATGTATGTCGCACTGTGCATACTCCCACGAGACGAAGTACGAGAAACAACATGGTGGCTTTCGGCTGCTAGTTTCTCAGCCATAGCAACAGCACCAAGCAACGAGAAACATAAAACTTTACATCGCCCAACAATATCTCTCTCCGACGACCTGGAAGAACTCAAGGAATTTATCGATTACTACTACTACACGTATATCAACATGAACAAGGAAAATATTGACGACAAAGCCAAAGGCAAACACGCCACAACACCTACCCACAAGCGTCCACGTCCAAGTTCACCGTAAGAAGCCGAAGACCACCAAATTTCACTATGCTGTGCGGAGGTTAGTGACATTTTACACTCCATCGACAATAAACTGTCAGGACTTGATGCAAGACTGTCACTGCTTGAAGTTTTACACAAAGAATTCCAGGCAATACGTGAAAGTCTGGAGTTCAGTCAGGAGCAAGTCACAGCGCTAACCAGAGAAAATAAAACACTACTCCTATCCATTAGCGAACTCATGACACAGCTCTCATCAGTGACCAAAGAAAACAAACAAATGAAAGAAACCATACTGAATCTACAAGCGGGCAGCATGAGGGACAATATCGTTTTTTCCGGGATCCCAGAACAGCCATCTGAAGACCCAGAAAACATCATTAAGGACTTCATGATCAGTAAACTAAAAATCTCACCCAAAACAGCAACAAATATAGCATTCCACCGAGTTCATCGCCTAGGAGGGAAAAATCCCCAAAGTAAAGGACCAAGACCCATCGTCGTGAAAGTTGAACGGTACAAACACAAGGAACTCATCATGAATAAAGGAAGAGAACTACAAGGAACAGACTACGGGATTAACGACCAATTTCCACGAGAAATTATAATCAGAAGGAAGAAACTGCTAAATATAAAAAAAGAAATGATAAAAGAAGGAAGAAGAGCAGACATCTTTACCAAGATAAAAACATAACCACGTGGTTATACTAAACTCTTTACCAGTCTCTTTCACACACACACACACACACACACACACACACACACTATTAACTCACACTAAAGAATTGAGTCTAACTAAATCACATACTCTCCTAACTAAGTCATCCATTATACAAATCTATCTATTATAAAATCTATCTATCTATCTATCTATCTATCTATCTATCTATCTATCTATCTATCTATCTATCTATCTATCTATCTATCTATCACATACAAATGGGGACAAAAGCTTATTTCAAAAACTCTCTGGAAAAAGACAACCTGCCTATATAACTATCAAACTATCTATTGAGCTGTAGTTATAATCTTTTTTTTTCTCTCTCTTCCCATTATTATTATTATTATTATTATTATTTGTTATTATATTACTACTACTACTATTATTTATTAATGTTATTTTTTTAGTAGCAGTAGTGGTAGTATTAATCTATTTATTTATTTCCTATGGTTTACTGTACAAATACCAACCTCTACTGGATATGAATATTTATCTATTGGTCTATCTGTCTACAGTGAGGGAAATTTTTTTTTTATCCCCTGCTGATTTTGTATGTTTGCCCACTGACAAAGAAATGATCAGTCTATAATTTTAATGGTATTATTATATTTTAATGGTGTATTTTAACAGTGAGAGACAGAATAACACAAAAAAAAAAAAAAAAAAAAAATCCAGAAAAAGGCATTTCAAAAAAAGTTATAAGTTGATTTGCATTTTAATGAGTGAAACAAGTATTTGACCCCTTCGACTTAGTACTTAGTGGCAAAATCCTTGTTGGCAATCACAGAGGTCAGACGTTTCTTACATTTGGCCACCAGGTTTGCACACATCTCAGGAGGGATTTTGTCCCACTCCTCTTTGCAGATCCTCTCCAACTCATTAAGGTCTCGAGGCTGACGTTTGGCAACTCAAACCTTCGGCTCCCTCCACAGATTTTCTATGGGATTAAGGTCTGGAGACTGGCTAGGCCACTCCAGGACCTTAATGTGCTTCTTCTTGAGCCACTCCTTTGTTGCCTTGGCTGTGTGTTTTGGGTCATTGTCATGCTGGAATACCCATCCATGACCCATTTTCAATGCCCTGGCTGAGGGAAGGAGGTTCTCACCCAAGATTTGACGGTACATGGCCCTTTGATGCGGTGCAGCTGTCCTGTCCCCTTAGCAGAAAAACACCCCCAAAGCATAATGTTTCCACCTCCATGTTTGACGGTGGGGATGGTGTTCTTGGGGTCATAGGCAGTATTCCTCCTCCAAACACGGCGAGATGAGTTGATGCCAAAGAGCTCGATTTTGGTCTCATCTGACCACAACACTTTCACCCAGTTCTCCTCTGAATAATTCAGATATTCATTGGCAAACTTCAGACGGGTCTGTACATGTGCTTTCTTGAGCAGGGGGACCTTGCGGGTGCTGCAGGGTTTCAGTCCTTCACGGCGTAGTATGTTACCAATTGTTTTCTTGGTGACTATGGTCCCAGCTGCCTTGAGATCATTAACAAGATCCTCCCATGTAGTTCTGGGCTGAGTCCTCACCGTTCTCATGATCATTGAAACTCCACGAGGTGAGATCTTGTATGGAGCCCCAGACCGAGGGAGACTGACAGTTATTTAGTGTTTCTTCCATTTGCGAATAATCGCACCAACTGTTGTCACCTTCTCACCAAGCTGCTTGGCGATGGTCTTGTAGCCAATTTCAGCCTTGTGTAGGTCAACAATCTTGTCCCTGACATCTATGGACAGCTCTTTGGTCTTGGCCATGGTGGAGAGTTTGGAATCTGATTGATTGATTGCTTCTGTGGACATGTGTCTTTTATACAGTTAACAAGCTGAGATTAGGAGCACTCCCTTTAAGAGAGTGCTCCTAATCTCAGCTCATTACCTGTGTAAAAGACACCTGGGAGCCAGAAATCTTGCTGATTGATAGGAGATCAAATACTTTTTTGAAATGCGTTTTTCTGGATTTTTTTGTTGTTATTCTGTCTCTCACTGTTAACATACACCTACCATTAAAATTATAGACTGATCATTTCTTTGTCAGTGGGCAAACGTTCACAATCATCAGGGGATCAAACAATTTTTTCCCTCACTGTAGCTATCTGTCTAATTCCCTGTTGTCCTATCTATCCATCTACTTCTAGCTAAGCTACCTACACAATAAGCAACCTTCATCCATTACCTATCTATCCATCACTTACATAAAAAAAAGCCCTTTTTTCCAGTATCCTCTAGAAAAAGACAACCTATATATCTATTTATCCATATACCGATGTAACAAATCAAGCATTACTAGCATTATTCTCTTCCACCAGAATAATGTAATGGATCAACTTTAAACATGAAAAACGAAACAGAATTGCACGCTTGGATTCGAAGCACCTTTTTAAAGGAGACGAATTTTAAAGCGTGCCCGCATTATCTACCAGAATGTGTAGTAACTCGGATGAATCTGCAACGTTTAAAAATATTCTCCACCAGTTACAATTCATGTAACAAATAAAAAAATGTTTAACACGTTTAAATGTATTCTCCAATTTATATAAGGAATTAGCTCGACTGGCATGAAATATATCTATATATCTAATCAATGCGTGTTGTGACCAGTTATAAATATACATCAACCATGAAAGGGAATTCATGTATATACATATAGATAATTAACTACAATGGATTATAATTAATTATGACTATGTATGTGGTCTAGATCAGCTTTATGAACTCTAAAGAGGGAGTTTATCCTTCTGGCCAGGAAGAATTAACCCACGAAGTTTGTTATTAAAGATTAGAGCGGGTAACGAGATCTTATGCAGCATTTAATTGATTCATCACGTGACAAAACAGAGAAAATCAAGCGTGGGATAATAGATTTTAATAACTAGATGTAACTATGGATACACACGACTAACTCTAAGCAAACATACATATGTACATCTATATACAAGGAAAGCAAAGGGATAGAGAGAAAGTAATGAAATAAAAGGGAATGGCAGACAAACTACAACTAATTATCCTTTTTCAGAAACCAGCACGAACATAATTCTCCTGTAACACAGGGGTCCAATCTTAAATGCAGATATAGGTTCATTAACTATACTTGCATGGCTTCGGTTTCGAAAGTTTGCTTGAGGTCGTGTAGAGTTCGCTGGTTCGTTGCGCTGTTGGAAAAGGCTTGAGCCGTGAGGCGGTTGCATCTTTTGTCCGGGAGAGAGAGATCCTGGTTTCCTCTTCCCGGGGCACGTGGCCCCGGGGAAGAGAAACTGGAAGGAGTGTAGAAGTGAAGTTGAAGAGACTGAGAAGTGAACTCTTAGTGTGAAGAAGAGCATGGTGTTGTTTTAAAAACAACACCAATGCACACGCCTCTTTGGGCTTTGGGCCAATCAGGAAGTTGGATTTGCATGTCCGGATGAACTCTCTTTGTCTGGTCTTGGACCCTAATTTAAATGTCCAGGGAGGAGCTGGTTTATACTGTATTATATATGAAATTACGAGAAAACATGAAATAATGTATCCCACTGCAATATGATATGCATAATCAATCAGGGTATCTCGAGCCGATTAACTACATACCAAATTCGATGGACTTGTAAAGAATATTACAAATAAAACCTGGTTGCAGACATTTAAAATGAGACAATCTAAAATCATTAAGGTTAGTTACATAAACACACAATATATGTAAACAACATAACATCACACTATTTAGGCATTGAATAATTACATATAATTACACGTTACATTGAAAAGAGAGAGATTTCTCCATTGTGTGTGTAAGGTAAGCTTGTGTGTGTGTGTGTGTGTGCATGTGCGTACGTGCGCGTGCGTATGTCCAGAAGAGGGGGCTGGCGTTCTTCTAATGTCCCACAGGTCCTTGGTCACCTCAGGGTGACCTTAGAGAGGACGTTTTCTCCTCTGGCCTTTGCCGACTCTGAGGCTAATCCATGTGGTCGTAAACAGAGCTTAGGTCAGAGATTTACAGGCCCTTGGTCGGAGTTTTGGTGGACCCCTGCTGACGAACTAATCGTGTAGTTTCCCAGACGTTCAGTCATCAAAGGTTTCTTTTATTGCAGGGGTAAGTCCTGTGTGGGTTCCAAGGAGTCTTTTGCATTCCAAAGGGCATCTGGCCACAGGAGGCCTCTCGGGGTTACTCTCGGTCACCTGAGTGACGAAATTTTCTATGTTCCGTCTGGGTTAATTCAGAAATCAGTTTGGGCACTGTCATATGTTACACCGATCTATCTATAGTCTAGGTACCTATATATCTATCTATAGTCACTATTCCCCTTTCCTTTTACTGTACAAACACCAACTTCTCATACTTGACATAAATACAAATACCAACCTTTTATACTTGATACGAATGTCTATCTATGTACCTATCTATCTATCTATCTATCTATCTATCTATCTATCTATCTATCTTCCTGTCATCCTACCTATCCACCTGGTTCTAGCTAACCTACCTATACAAATAGCAACCTTCATCCAATATCTGTCTGTCTATGTTTCTATCTATCTATCTATCCATCCATCCAACTATCAGGTATTGCCATATCACACACTCACATGTATAATG
Source organism: Cranoglanis bouderius (assembly GCA_023630585.1). Classification (NCBI taxonomy): domain Eukaryota; kingdom Metazoa; phylum Chordata; class Actinopteri; order Siluriformes; family Cranoglanididae; genus Cranoglanis; species Cranoglanis bouderius. Next base: position 13,127,165 of record CM042549.1, on the reverse strand, counting down.
ATGGTCCACTTACATAAAATAACACTTTAAATCCCACTGATCCGATGTCCATTACACCCCTGCTGGCCCCTTACCTCAGCCTCAATATACACATGCGCACAATACACACTATCCCTAAAACCAGAACAAAACTCCTTGGATATAAGCTTGACTGCCATACATTAATTAACTGCACTGATGTCTCATGCATTTACGGCATTTTTTGGCAGATGCCCTTATCCAGAGCAACATACATTTATTTCATTTATACACCTGAGCAGTTGAGGATTAAGGGCCTTGCTCAAGGGACCAACAGTGGTAGCTTGGCAGTGCTGGGATTTGAACTCACAATCTTCCAACCAGTAGCTCAACATCTTAACCACTGAGCTACCACTGCACATCATGCACCAGCCAATGTTCACCAAAACACTCCACACCACCACCTTTTATCCTCTGTTGTTTAATGTTATTCTTTGTTCATCTATCCGGCCCCTTGCTTTATATTTTAGATACACACCACCATGCTTACATACAAATCAACCCATTACAATAACACCAACAAGTAACCCAGTGGCTTCACAGCAGCACTCACATAAACCTATTAGCATATCATCTCACACTCACGCATCAGCATACAACAATAGTACACCACTGATAAACACAACAAAAGTTTTCCCAAAAACATGTCATCAATCAAATTCCTGACATGGAACATCCATGGTATTGGCTCTCAGGTTAAACAAACCAAAGTACTACAGCATCTCACTGCACTTAATGCAGATATATGCCTACTTCAAGAAACACATCTCTCAGAAACAGACAGTCACAAACTACACACTCCACAATTTAACCACATTTTCTCTGCCCACTACAACACCAAACAAAGAGGTGTAGCAATTTTGATAAACAGAAAAATCTCATTCAAAGGCAGATGCATCATAATAAACATCTCTATCAACAACACCCCGATAACCATAGCAAATATATATGGACCAAATACAGACAACCATTCTGCCTTCTGTACCTTTTTCACACATATCGCCAACTTACCGACTCCCCAATCATAATTGGCGGTGATTTCAACACAGTCATCAACCCATAATTAGACAAAACCACTAGTACATGTAAGACACGGAACTGGCAGACCACCGGAACAATAAGACAATACATGTCTGACTTTGGACTTGGTGATTGTTGGCGATTGTTGGCGACTGCAACACCCAAACACCAAGGAATATACGTATTTCTCACCAACACACCATACACATTCTCGGATTGATTATTTTTTAACCAGCAACTCATTAATACCAGCTATAGCAATCACACAAATTCATTCTATTACAATTAGTGATCATGCCCCTGTATCCTTCACATGGAATAGAAGTCACCTTCAGAAGACAGTCTTTAGATGGCGCTTTAACACATCACTGCTCAGAGATCCGGAATTTGATAGCTTTATCAAAAGAGAATGGGCATCCTTCATAGAAATAAATGATTCACCAGAAACCCCATTAACACTGCTATGGGAAACAGGGAAAGCCGTACTCAGAGGAAAAATAATATCCTATGCATCATATAAGAAAAACACTGAAAATGAAAATAAGTGGATAAGTTTAATAAATTCCTAAATAATATCAAACTACCAAAACTAACTGAAGAAAAAGCAATTTCCATGGATAAACCGATAGAACCAGAAGAGTTCTATAACACCCTTAACAACATGCCTAATAATAAAGCACCAGGTCCTGACGGTTTTACTGCTGAATTCTATAAACAGTTCTGGACTATCCTGGCACCACTATTCAACAGATCAGTATCTGAAATTAAACAGAATATGACACTATCGACAGAAATGAATACCACCACTATATGCCTTCACCTAAAACCCAACAAAGACCCCACTTTACCCTCTAGTTACCGCCCTTTATCACTGATCAACACAGACACAAAAATAATAAGCAAGACCCTAGCTAATAGAATTGAAATTATTATCCCTTTAATAATTAACCCAGATCAAACTGGATTTATTAAAAACAGACAGTCAACCACTAACATGCGCAGACTCCTTAACTTGATACATTACACATCACATAAAAATCTAGAATCAGCTATAGTAACACTTGACTCAGAGAAAGCCTTTGACAAAGTGAACTGGAAATTTCTACTCACCACACTTCATAAATTAGGTTTCGGTGAATCATTTATTCGTTAGATAAAAAGGCCACAGTTATCACTAACGGACTAATATCACAAAGTTTCACACTGCAAAGAGGCACTAGACAAGGATGCCCACTCTCTCTATCCCTATTTGCCATCTTTATAGAACCATTAGCCGCAGCAATAAGACAAAATGTAAATATTAATGGGATCCAGACAGCAAACACAGAACACAAAATCAGCTTATATGTTGATGATATTGTACTCTTCTTACAAAAGCCTATACCATCAATAGAAGAAACTATTCACATAATCGAAAAATATTCCAAACTTTCCAATTATTCAATTAACTGGAACAAATCATCTATACTCCCTCTCAACATGAAATTCCCCGAAACTACAGTACAATCACTACCTAATCCCTATAAGCACTGACTACATCACCTATCTTGGTGTCAAAATCTCCACCAAACTGTCAGTCCTGCATAAACTCAATTTTATCCCTTTATTGAATACCATAAATAATGATATCCAACGCTGGATAGACCTCCCCCTCTCTCTCATTGGCAGAATAGCATCCATAAAAATGACGATATTACCCAAAATTAATTACCTATTTTCAATTATCCCCCTTCTTGTTTCAAATCACTCAACTCCTGTATTTCTAAATTTTACTGGAAAAACAAACCTCCAAGAATCAAACTAGCCACTTTACAAAGACCCAAATATAAGGGAGGACTTGATGCCCCAAACTTTGAACAATATTACTTCAGTAACCAACTTAATTATATAATCAAATGGATAAAGCCCAGTCAGATAAATGAGATTTGGCTAGATACAGAACAGGCACTATGCAATAAAATCAGTATCTCAGACTTACCCTTCATAAGTACAGCTATTAAATGCCACCCCTGCTTCAAAAGTCCAATAATTGCATCAACTTTAACAGCTTGGTGGAAATTTTATAAAATTATTAATTCACCATTCCAACTAACTGAACACACTCCCATATGGCATAACCCCGACTTCACAAACACAGCAAAGATAAACATCTCTACATGGGTAGAAAAAGGCATTACGCATCTCAAACACATATGTCAAAACAACACCTTTTCATCATTTCCATATCTAACCGAAACGCACGGACTAGAAAATAAACATTTCCTTGAATATCTACAAATTAAATCCATTAAATACTAAAATGGACCTAAAAAACAGCACATTAGACCTCCCCCCATTAATATCAGAACTACTAAATATATCACCACCAACTGAAGTCCAAAATATATAAAATAATATATAAATCCAACTCTTCAATTGCTATACCTTGTAAAAAATGGGAAGACGACTTAGCAATCACACCTAGAGAAGACTTTTGGCAACAGATATTACAGAACATGTCCCTCATAGCTAACAACACCAGTCTGCATCTGATACAATACAAAATAATCTTCGGGGAATTAGACATCTGCACACAGTGCACACAACATAAACCAGACAATTACATACATGCCATATGGGACTGCACACCAATTAATCACTTCTGGAAACAAATCACTGAGCAAATATCTTATTTTCTAAATACCACTATACCACTTTCCCCCTCACTCTGCCTACCTGGAGATACATCTGGGATCAAGATTTCAAAGGAAAACACAATAGTCCTCCTTACAGCGCTAACCATCGCCAAGAAAACCATACGAACAAATTGGGAATCAAAGAACAACGTTAATATCACACATTGGAAAAACCTAATAATCGACTATATAACAATGGAAAAACTCTCTGCCTCAATCAAAAATAAAACTATCAAATTTAACTCTACTTGGACACCACTGATCACCTACATACACCAGGATACCACCTTGCAATAACAAACAATACAGCTTCTACAGACTAACCTCATAACCAAAGCCATACCACACATCTCAAACAAATACACATAACTAAACTACACACATATGCGTATAACATTCACAGTATTCAAAGTTGGTGCTGCACATATTTAACTCACTTTAAACATCTCAAATATTTACTCCTTTGCACACCCTCCCCATACTTCACCCCCATACCCCCCAACCCAACGCTTTGATAACCACACCCCAATCACACCTACTGTCTTTTCTTGTCTTGTTCCGTCTTATCTTGTCTTGTCTCATCTTGTCCACTATCTATCCTCTCTATATGCTACACCCACCAATCATCCACATCTGAAAACCTGAAAAAATAAAATAAATAAAGTCTAAATGGTCCCCCAAAGTTTTGGGGGTGGTGGCGGGCCCCCCCCCAAAAAAAAAAAAATTTGGCTATTGTTAAGTGTGCTGCACACAAATCAGACAGCTCATTTGTGACTAAGGGAAATATGGCTGCGGATGAAGCCGCCAAGCAGGCAGCCCTACAGTGACATAATACCCGTCTTGGTCCCAGACGACACACCTCCACCAGAGACAACTTTAGTATCCCTAATGGAAGCCCAAAATGCAGCTTCAGTCCATGAAATCATGTGTTGGAAAGAAATGGGAGCAAGGGAAAATGACAGAACTGGACTCTGGCGAGGGCCACAAGGACACTTTGTAGCTCCCCTGTCATTATTGACCACACTAATCAGGACTGTGCATGGTTTATACCATTGCACAAGAGGGGAGGTAGTAAAAAGACTTAAAAAAAACCTGGTGGACACCATTTCTAGGCTCCATGATTGACCACACACTAACACATTGCGAGATATGTGCTACACAGAATATTATAAAAAAATTCATAGCTTCCTGACAATGGCTTACATTTTCTGAACAAAGTAGCTCAGAAAGTAATGTAGGCCCTGTTAATAAAGCAGAGGTTCAGATGTGTATATCACCCACAATCACAGGGAATGGTGGAAAGAGCAAACGGGACACTGAAGGCAAAATTGGCTAAAATCTGTGCAGAGACCAAATTGACTTGGGTACAAGCACTACCATTAGCCCTAATGAGCATGCACATGCAGACTAACCGCATAACAGATCTATCCCCACATGAAATGCTTACAGGTCGACCTATATCGGTACCATATTTGAGAGGACCCTATAAAGGGCCCTTACTTGAACAACTGGAAGGAGAGCTCACGAGCTATGTAAAACATCTAACCCAAATACACAGAACTTTGTTCCAACAGGTGAAAGGGGCCACAGAAGCAAGAATGATTGAACCTAACATGACTTGCAGAAGGTGGGACCAGGAGGTTGGGTGTACATCAGAGCGTTCAGACAGAAGTGGAACAGCATGAGGAGAACGGAGACACACAAGGTGGTATTGGCCACACTGATGGCAATAAAAGTAGAAGGCAAAAATGGGTGGTACCCCATCGATCACTGCACACGAGCACAGGATCCAAATGCACCTCTGACCACTTCGGGAATGACTACAAGATCCGACACCTGATACACATGCCAACGAGGACTCTGACCCAGGACTTTCTGCTGAGGAACTCCCAGCAGAAGAACTCCCAGCAGAAGAATCCTCAACAGAGGAACCACCATCAGAAGAACTCCCAGCAAAGGAACCACCAGCAGAGGAAACAGTAACAGAGGAACAACTTGGGAAACAACCCAGACCACTAGCAGAGCAGCCCCCAGAGCCATCAGAAGAACCACCAAGTGACCTTCACAAGGTGCCCTCAGAAGAAGCTATAGGGAGAGACAGGTTAAGGCAGAACCAAGAAGAAACGCAGCAAGGCCTGGGCCCCCAATCTCTGCAGGAACAGTGGAGACTAGGAATAGAACAATTGTTGGACCAAATAAGGCACGAGGTAGCTGTGCTTCCCCAGGCACCAGAAACCCAACAAAGAGCAGACCAGCCAGTGCCACAAGAGCAAGGGGAATCCTCCACTGTTAATGAGGAAGAGTGGCGGCAAATACTCGCAGGTTGGGACAGCATACAGTTGCAATCAAAATTATTCAAGCCCAATTTGAAATCAGGTTTATTGTCAAAATTTACATACTTTCAGCTGTTTGCAATGAACAAATCAAACAAAAGTAATTTAAATAGTTCAACACAACGAATGCTTCAAGTGGTTTCCCCAAATTCAACTGAAAATGCAACTTATAATGACTTCTCCAGTTTCAACATTATTCAACCCCTTCATAGCAAGCATCTTTAGTACTTAGTATAGCACCCTTTTGCTGTTATGACCTGCTGCAAACGAGATGCATTGCCAGACACCAGCTTCTGGGGAATCTTAGCCCATTCCTCATGAGCAATGGCCTTCAGTTCAGTAATATTCTTGGGCTTGCGTGCTGCAACTGCCTTCTTCAAATCCCACCAGAGATTTTCTATGGGGTTCAAGTCAGGTGACTGTGATGGATCCTGGATCTTCCAGGACTTCTTCTGCAACAAAGCTTTGGTGGAATTTGAGGTATGCTTGGAATCATTGTCCTGTTGGAAGGTCCAATGACTCCCAAGCTTTAGCTTCCTCACAGACAGCATGACATTTTCTCCTAGGATTTCCTGATACTTCAATGAATCCATTTTGCCTTCCACACACTGCAGGTTTCCAGTGCCAGAGGATGCAAAGCAGCCCTAGAGTATCACCGAGCCACCATGCTTGACTGTGGACAGAGAGTTCTTTTTTCATTCTTCTTTCTCCAGACATACTGTTGATCCATCGTGCCGAAAAGTTCCAACTGTTGCTTGAAGAAGCAGTCAAGCAACAGTGGAGAGTAACAGTGGACTTACAACTGCTGTTTTGTATCTTGTTCTCATTTGATTGTACCTCAGTTGTCTAGGTAACTTTGTTTGTTTACTGTGTTTACCAGTCGCTTTATTCAAGTCTCGTAATACATTAGTCACATGGTAAAATTTCTGTAGCAAGGTGTGGCTTAAGCAAGCACGCACTATTTATGCAGTGTGTTTGTAACATTCAGTAGGAAGAAGCAGTGGAGACAACAGTGGAGACAACTACTGTAAGGTAGCAAGGCGTGTCCAACTGAATGCAATAAGGATATTTCAGGCGTGTATATAATCATTGGTTCACATCAAATTCAAAGCACTGATG
>CM042549.1:13010000-13117500 GCA_023630585.1 Cranoglanis bouderius | reverse complement strand
AAACAGGCATACTGTGGCGAGGAGAAGGGAGTGGCCAGGCTGTGAGGATGCACACCTGGCACTGATTAGACAAATCAGTGGGAGAGAGAGAGATAAAGGAGTGTCTGGAAGCGCTGGAGAGAAAGAGAGAGAGAGAGAGATGCACATGCATTTTGTGTTCCGTTTGTGTGTTTTATGTTCTGTTTCAGTTTCGTTTATGATTAAACTTTACGTTTATGTTCAGCCGGTTCCCCCCTCCTCCTTGCCCGACCCTTAAATTGTTACACTGGTGCCAAAACCCGGGAAAGAGGAGGGACATGCTGTTGAAGCGCTCTCACCGCTGTGGGAGGATCGTGACACCGAGGAGGCGGTGGTGCTGGAGTGGTTCCCAAGGAGGAGGGAGGAGTCGCTGCTGTCTGCCGGGATGTGGGGGAACCGCTGCCATCCGCCTGAAAGGGGAGGAGCGGTTGCTGTCCACCAGGAGATGGAGGACCCGCTGCTGTCCACCGGGGAAGCGGAGATGTGGCTGCCATCCACCAGAAAAGGGGAGGAGCCTGACTTCCACCGGGGAAGAAGAGATGTGGCTGCCGTCCACCTAGAAAGGGGAGGAGCCGTCTGTTGGGGAGGTGATGGTGCAGCTGCTGTCCGCTGTAAAAGGGGAGGAGCCACAGCCGCACACTCAGAAGTCCAGTGCCATCGCCCGGCGTCGTGGGGGATCGCTTCCCAGCTGGCTTAGAGCTAGATGACAGCGTGTCTGGGGACCAGAGTGTTTTTTTTCTCTCTTTCCTCTCTTTCTCTCTGACTCACTCTCCAGCTTGCTTCTTCTCTCTCCCCTCTTCCTCTTCCTCATCTCTCTTCTCTCTTGCAGATAAAGTGGCAGCACCGCCCTCCCGAAAGGGTGGGAGGGGGTGTATGTCAGGCCGGAGGCCTGAATCTGGCGGCGGAGGAGTGTGGCGAGGAGGGAGTAGCCAGGCTGTGAGGACGCACACCTGGCACTGATTAGACAAATCAGTGGAAGAGAGAGAGATAAAGGAGTGGCTGGAAGCGCTGGAGAGAGAGAGAGAGAGAGAGAGAGAGAGAGAGAGAGAGAGATGCACGTGCATTTTGTGCTCTGTTTGTGTGTTTTATGTTCTGTTTCAGTTTCATTTATGATTAAACTTTACGTTTATGTTCAGCCGGTTCCCGCCTCCTCCTTGCCCGACCCTTAAATTGTTACACATACCTTCAGGTTAATGGGAACGAGAATACCAACGCCACCAGACTGGAAGTGTCTGAACCCCCAAGGTTGTGTAGTGTGTGTGCAGAAACATTGAAGAAGGTCTCAGACATGCCTAAGGGATGTTGACTCAAGGACATGTGAGCCCAGAGTAGCATGGACATCCAAGCTATAGAATCTGACAAATGTGTGCAGAGAGGACCAACCTGCCGCATCATACACTTGCTGCAGGGGGACACCTCTTGCCAAACCATAGAAGATTCAATGCCCCTGGTTGAATGGGCCCTAACTCCTAGCGGCGAAGCTTGACCACGTGCCTCGTAGGCTAGGGCAATGGCATCCCTCACCCAATGAGACACAGTTTGCTTAGTGGCAGCCGCCCCCGGTTGCGGCCCCCATAGCATATGAAAAGCTGCTCTGACTTACGCCACTGGCTGGTGCGGGGGACCTAAATCTGAAGAGCACGTACTGGACACAGTAAGTGAAGCCTTTCCTGCTCCATCATCGTGAAAGGCGGAGGACAGAAGGCTTCAAGAACGACCGGATGTATGGTCAAGAATGGAACTTTCGGGAGATAATTAGGGTGAAGATGCAAGATAGCTTTGACCAGCCCAGGGACAAAGTCTAGGCAGGACCGCACGACTGATAGAGCCTGCAAATCCCCAATTCTCTTCAGAGAAGTAATAGCCATTAGAAAAACCATCCTTAGGGTCAGAAACCTGACACATGCTGACTCTAGTGGTTTGAAAGGGATGCCGACCAGACCCTCGAGCACTATAGCTAAGTCCCATGATGGGACTATCGCTCTAGTGAGTGGCCTCAACCGCTTGCAACTAAAGGGTGCTTTCCCACAGAAACCCCATCAATCAGAGCATGGCAAGCCAAAATGGTGGCCACATAGACTCTGAGAGTACCAGGACATGTGCCTGGGGATAATTTCTCTTGCAGGAACTCCAGCACTTAAACAACGTGGCAGTGAACTGAGTCTAAATGGTGCGCCATACACCAATTTCTGAAAATGTGCCACTTGAAGGCATAACTTCTAGTGGATGGAGCCCTGGCACTTAGAACAGTCTCCACTATGTCAGCTGGAAGCCCAGCATCTCTAAGTTGGTCCCCCTGAGGGGCCAGACATGAAGGTTCCAGAGCTTGGGCCAGGGATGAAATATTGTCCCCTGTGCCTGAGATAGGAGATCTCTCCTGACCGGAATCGCCCACGGCGAGCCATTGAGGAGAAATATTAGATCTGAGAACCATACTCTGGTCAGCCAACGGGGTGCTATCAATAAGAGGCGAGACCCCAGTTGATGGTCCTCAGGGGAGCTGGGGGAGTCAGAGAGAAGTAGAGGGGACATTGTGCCATCTCCTGTGAAGCAAAGAGTTCCACTGCTTCGTAAAATCTTTCCCAGATTTGACTGACTACTTCGGGGTGGAGTCTTGCCTGGACAGCAACTCTGCTCCCACATTCACATGCCAGGGGATGTAAATCGCCCTGAGGGACAGGAACTTGTCCTGTGCCCACAGCAGAATCTGCTGCGCTAGCCTGTTCAGGCGGCGCGGAAGCAGTCCGCACAGGTGATTTGTGTAAGAGACTACCGCCGTGTTGTCCACCCACACTAGGACATGGTAGCCTCTTAACTGCTGGAGGAAGTATTTCAGGGCCCGAAATTGAGCCATCATTTCGAGGCAATTGATGTGCCAGTCGAGAAGATGACCTCTCCAGATCCCTTGGGCTGAACAGCCATCCAAGGCCACACCCCAACCCGTGAGGGAAGCATCTGTTGTTCGCATCTTGCAACGACAACACGGACCTAGAGTGGGAACCAAAGTCAGAAACAGGGGTTTGAACCACATAGAAAGGGTACGAAGCCCCTGGCACGTGACCCTTATTTCCTCTGGGGATTGGCCCTTGGATGAAATCCCCTGGCTCTGAGCCACAACTGAAACGATTTCATGTGCAGGAGGCCCAAGGGTATTACCGTGGGTGCAGCTGCCATGAGACCTAGAACCTTTTGAAAGTAATTAAGAGTAATTCTCTGGCCTAGCTTAATGTTCTCAAGAGCATTTAGAATGGATTCGACGCGTGCATGAAACAGCTGTACCTGCATCGTGATGGAATCCCATACAACCCAAATACGTTGTCCTCCAAGCAGGAGAGAGAGCGCTTTTCTCGGTGTTGAGTCTCAACCCCAGAGATTCGAGATGAGCTAGGATGACATCCTGATGTCGAAGCGCCAGCTCTTGCAACTGACCCAGAATCAGCCAGTCATTTATGTAATTTAAAATGTGGGTGCCCTGGAGTTGCAGAGGAGCCAGTGCTGCATCCATGCATTTCGTGTACGTGCGGGGTGACAAAGCTAGGCCGAATGGAAGAACCCGATACTGGTAAGCTTCGCACCCAAAAGGGAACCTCAAGAACTTCCTGTGTTGTGGCAAGATTTCTACATGAAAAATATGCATCCTTGAGATCGATTGTCATGAACCAGTCCCCTGATTGGATCTGTGACACAATCATCTTGATCGTCAACATCTTGAACGTGTTCTGAGGTAGCGGTTCAACCCACGAAGATTTAAAATTGGACGCAACCCCCCATCTTTCTTGGGAATCAGAAAATACCGGCTGTAATAGCTTGACTCTCTGTCTGGCAGGGGAACACGTTCTATGGCCCCTTTGTCCAGCAGAGCTTGCACTTCCTGTGTCAACAAATGCACTCGCTTCGGTTTGATGGAAGTGGAGACCACGCCATTGAAATGCGGAGGCCGATATGCAAACTGAATCCTGTAGGCCTTCTCTACAGTCCTTTCTGCCCTTGGAGAGATATTTGGCAGTAGCTTCCATTCTGCCAGCTTCTCTGAAAGGGGCACTAGTTTTGACACTTCGCTTTGATGGTGGGATGTTAGATGTCTGGTGTCCTGAAACATGGCAAGAGGCAACTGAACATCTAACATTTCGCTGGAGGCCGCTGTCCCCCAAAACACAAGTGGAGCATGAAGAGCGAGCATGCAAAAGGTGTGCCACAGAATGGCCAAGCTCTGAAAAATGCCTCCTCACTAATACTCCCACCCGTGCTCAGGTCCTTCAGCAGGTCAGCCTGGTACGTCTGCAGAGCCGCCATGGTGTGCAGGACAACACCAGCCTGACCCGCTGCTTGAAATGCCTTCCCCACCAGCAACAATGCTGTCAATCCTGCAAGGCTTGGTGGGAAGGATAGGTTTCTTAAGTGACGACGCACTCCCAGGGGAGAGATAGCCTGCAAGCGTCTCCCCAACCTGAGGCATCATCACATACCCATGCGCCTTAGCACCCACGATAGTCAAAAGATCGACATCAAAGATACACGGGGAGTAAGGCTTACTCCATGAGCGAGATAACTCCTATGGAGGTCTGGGGAAAAAAGGGGAGAGATCGATATTGGGATCTCTCGCCTTGGCCACCCGACAGAAATCTGTCATCTAATTTGGAGTGCCTGGGGTTCTCTTGCTCCTGTGACCAGTCTAACTTAAGCCTGGCCACCGCATTAGTCACTACCTCGAGTAGCTCCCCAAACGCCTTGTTGTCACACGAGGAGTGCTCAGAGGCAGCGCTCTCTCGCAGTGCTCGCACTCAGCGTCCTCAAGAGCAGCAATAGAATGCTCTTCCCTGACGCACTCCAAACAAAAAACGTGCGGATCATCGTCCGGAATAATTTACCACTTACCAAGACAGGGACAACACACACACACAAAGCGGTCTCGAAGACAAAGAAACCTGAAGGTATGCCTGTTTCACGTCTATTTCTAACCTGCAGGTGCACGTTATCTATGACGTAACTCACCGAGGTTATTTAAGCCAAATTCTTGGCATGTTTGACACACATGCTTTGTTCAACCGGTTGAACAAAGAATGTTCCCATTAGCATTTGATGTGCAGCATCGAGAGTAGCTTTTGATAGGGAACTCCTAATCTCAGCTCATTACCTGTGTAAAAGACACCTGGGAGCCAGAAATCTTGCTGATTGATAGGGGATCAAATACTTATTTCCCTCATTAAAATGCAAATCAATTTATAACTTTTTTGAAATGCGTTTTTCTGGATTTTTTTTGTTGTTATTCTGTCTCTCACTGTTAAAATACACCTACTATTAAAATTATAGAGTGATCATTTCTTTGTCAGTGGGCAAACGTACAAAATCATCAGGGGATCAAATACTTTTCCCCCCACTGTGTGTGTGTATATATATATATATATATATATATATATATATATATATATATATATATATATATATATATATATATATATATATATATATATATATATATATAATCTTTTGATAAACCTGTGTTTTGTTTGCAATTGTTTTTTGTGACTTTTTTTTAACAAAATATCAAAAGGTTAAACAATAAAGACAATTTTCACAGCCTTCTTTGCTCGTATTTACCAAGGGTGCCAATTTTAGTGGAGGGCACTGTATATAGCAACTTACTCTCTGAACATAACCTGCTCCGGGGTTAGTTTGTTAGTTTGAGAGCTGACGGAGCATGTCCTGTGGATGAGGAAGCATGGATTATAGAAAATCTTTTTCTCTGTGTGGGGGTGATAAGACCATGTATGTATGTTTTCATATGTGGATGACTATTTGCGGATGACCGTTTTTCATGTGATTTGTTAATTTATTTAACAAACCATTTGAAACCTAACCAACATGACACATCGTAGATCACTGCTTAACACCAAGCACATTTTATGCATTTCCACACGTTTTATTTTTGCCACAGGGAGTTTTCTTTATAATGTGGGTGATGCAGAGAATGTGGGAAAGGCAACTGTGTGTAGGGCCGTTCATACAGTATGCCTTGCACTCAAACATTTCCTACACACATTTGTGCAGTTCCCTGGCCATAAACCTGTGAGACTCATTAAAGAAAAGTTCCACAGAGTGGCGGGTTCATCCGTTCTGTGATATTGAGAGTGCTTTTTAGTTGCATATAGCACCACTTCATCTATCTGTCCATAAGGACACAGACACAATAACTTATAACAAAAATTACGAATAACAAAATTTATCTAATCATCTAACTTTCAATTTCAGGCTTCCCAAATGTCATTAGATGCATTGATGGAACCAATATTCCCATTAAAGTTCCTTCAGTCAATGAAGGAGACTATGTTAATATGTTGTTACATGTAACAGTAGAATATTGGGTGCTAAATAAAGGTTTAAGTAATGAAATGCCACTCATTACTGGTCTCCACTAACTAGGTAATATTTGATGCATCCCACCACATCACCAACGTGGAAGAAAAATGGCCTGTACATGATGCCACATGTCGGGAGTTGCTGTTGTGCCATAAAATTGAACAGGGCATATTTTCTTACACAATATATATATATATATATATATATATATATATATATATATATATATATATATATAATATTTACATATATAATAATATGTAAATATTTTATTATATCTTTTCATGGGACAACACTGAAGAAATGACACTTTGCTACAATGTACATATAGTAGTGAGTATACAGCTTGTATAACAGTGTAAATTTGCTGTCCCCTCAAAATAACTCAACACACAGCCATTAATGTCTAAACCACTGGCAACAAAAGTGAGTACACCCCTAAGTGAAAATGTCCAAATTGGGCCCAAAGTATTTTGTGTGGCCACCATTATTTTCCAGCACTGCCTTAACCCTGTTGGGCATGGAGTTCATCAGCGCTTCACAGGTTGCCATTGGAGTCCTCTTCCACTCCTCCATGACAACATGACAGAGCTGGTGTATATTAGAGACCTTGCGCTCCTCCTCCTTCCATTTTAGGATGCCCCACAGATGCTCAATACGGTTTACGTCTGGAGACATGCTTGGCCAGTCCATCACCTTTACTCTCAGCTTCTTTAGCAAGGCAGTGGTTGTCTTGGAGGTGTGTTTGGGGTCATTATCATGTTGGAATACTGCCATGCGGCCCAGTTTACGAAGGGAGGGGATCATGGTCTACTTCAGTGTGTCACAGCACATGTCACAGTACACTCCCCAGTGCCGGCAGCACTCATGAAGCCCCAGACCATGACACTCCCACCACCATGCTTGACTGTAGGCAAGATACACTTGTCTTTGTACTCCTCACTTGGTTGCCGCCACACACGCTTGACACCATCTGAACCAAATAAGTTTATCTTGATCTTATCAGACCACAGGACATGGTTCCAGTAATCCATGTCCTTAGTCTGCTTGTCTTCAGCAAACTGTTTGCGGGCTTTCTTGTGCATCATCTTTAGAAGAGGCTTCCTTCTGGGATGACAGCCATGAAGACCAATTTGATGCAGTGTGCGGCGTATGGTCTGAGCACTGACAGGCCGACCCCCCCACCCCTTCAACCTTTGCAGCAATGCTGGCAGCACTCATACGTCTATTCTGCAAAGCCAACCTCTGGATATGATGCTGAGCACGTGCACTCAACTTCTTTGGTCGACCATGGCGAGGTCTGTTCTGAGTGGAACCTGTCCTGTTAAACCGCTGTACGGTCTTGGCCACCGTGCTGCAGCTCAGTTTCAGGGTGTTGGCAATCTTCTTATAGCCTAGGCCATCTTTATGCAGAGCAACAATTCTTTTTTTCATATCCTCAGAGAGTTCTTTGCCATGAGGTGCCATGTTGAACTTCCAGTGACCAGTATGAGAGAGTGTGAGAGCGATAACACCAAACTTAACACACCTGCTCCCCATTCACACCTGAGACCTTGTAACACTAACGAGTCACATTCAACCGGGGAGGGAAAATGACTAATTGGGCCCAATTTGGACATTTTCACTTAGGGGTGTACTCACTTTTGTTGTCAGTGGTTTAGACATTAATGGCTGTGTGTTGAGTTATTTTGAGGGGACAGCAAATTTACACTGTTATACAAGCTGTACACTCACTACTTTACATTGTAGCAAAGTGTCATGTCTTCAGTGTTGTCCCATGAAAAGATATAATAAAATATTTACAAAAATGTGATGGGTGTACTCACTTTTGTGAGATACTGTGTATATATATATATATATATATATATATATATATATATATATATATATATATATATATATATATATATATATATATATATATACTGCCGTCATTACAGGAAACTTCAGCGGTTACTTACTGGGGGACAGAGGGTACCCCTGTCTGCCCTATATGATGACTACCCTGATCCTGAGTCTGGACCACAGGCACGATTTAACCTGGCCCACAGTAGAACACGGGCCAAGGTGGAGATGACAGTCAGAATCCTAAAGGCCAGGCTTCAGTGCTTGCGTGGGCTCATGGTCAGTTCAGAAAAGGCATGCGACATAACAGTGGTGTGTATTCTACTTCACAGGTACAGGAATTTGCACCAGGAGATAAAGTGCTCGTATTATTATCCACATCGAGCTCCAAATTGCTTGCCAAGTGGCAAGGGCCCTTTGAGGTCACGGGTGAATCGGGCACGTCAACTGTGAGGTAAGGCGAATGGATAGAGGTGGGGCATCCCAGACATTGTCAAGTTTCAGGTGGAGTTTTCCGATATGTTCTAGCCTCTACCAGGTTGCACTAATCTCATAGAACATCACATTGAGATGCCCCCAGCGGTGGTGGTATGCAGTCACCCCTACTGTTTGCCCAAGCACAAAAAACAGGTGGTTGTGGATGAACTCAAGTCCATGCTCGATATGGGGGTAATCGAGGAGTCCCACAGTGATTGGTCCATCCCAGTAGTTTTGGTTTCCAGAGCAGACAGTTTGGTTAGGTTTTGTGTGGACTTTAGAAAAACCACGAGTCTCGCATTGATGAACTGATGAACTGGTTAGGGGCAGGTTGCTTTTATTTGACACTGGATTTGATAAAGGGATACTGGCAGATCCCCTTGACTCCAATATCCCTTTGGGTTGAACAAGTTTGTGCCCCTTCCTTTTGGATTCTTTGGGGCCCCAGCAACGTTCCAGTGACTCATGGACAGAATCCTCCATCCATATGCTTTTTATGGCACCGACTGAGATGAGTGGGGCTCATTGCAAACCCAAAGAATGTGTGTGATTGGATGGGTAGAAGTACAGTATCTGGGCTTCCAATTGGGCCAAGGGCAGGTGCGTCCTCAAATTGATAAGACAGCAGTAATTGAGGCCTGCATGAGACCCGAGATCAAAAAGGAGGTGAGACAATTTCTGGGGCTGGCTGGATATTATCATAGGTTTGTGCCTAATTATTCAGAGGTCACCAGCCCGCTGACTGATACGCCCCATGCTGTACATGAGCCGCAAACTCTTGGTGCGAGAGATAATAAGTACAGCACAATTGAGAAGTACTATCTGTTGGGATGAGCCTTCACCCACTGTTTGGATCACACCCCGCTCCAGGGGCTCCACCGCATCAAGGATGTCAACATATGGATCACTTGTTGGTATCTGGCGCTGGATTGTGAATGGAGGGCAGAGCCAGAGAAGGTGAGTGGTAAGGATTACATATCTGTGAGAAATCTTGCTAACAAGTGTTCCATGTGTCAGTGAACAGTGATGAGGATAAATCGGGGTGAGAAGACCGCTACAAGAGAAAAAGAGCTGACCAGCACAAAGCCTTATGTGTGTGTGTTTAGTCTGCTGAAAAACAAAAGAAAAAATAAAGAGCAGGGAGAGTCCTGTTGAATTGTCCTCAACCTGCCTCCCGCTTCCTAATTTCCGACCCAATCCAGGAGAAGTGTACCTACTGCTCAAAAGTAACAATAACATTGTAACGAGATTTGTGATTTCAGCAAAAATGAGGAAGCTGGAGGCAGGCTTGGGACAACTCAAAAAGGCGCTTTATTTTCACTTTCACTTTATTTTCTCACACACGCACACGTGCATGCACACACACACGGCTTCGTGCTCATTGCTCTCTAGCTTGAGGTGCTCATCTCTCCCCTTTTTATCCCCACATCTTCTCACTGCAACACAGAATATTCATTAATAGAATTCCCCCAGGTTTGCACTCCAGCTCTTGAGCACGCCCCCGCTTCCACATACCCCCACCGCCTGACTCAGGCCGGGGAGCCATCCGGCTTGCTGCCGACTCCTGGAATGTCGCAGAGGCTCCAAACAACCCAAAAGGAAGGGTCACGAATTGGTGTAACCCAAATGGAGTGGAAAAGGCAGTTTTTTCATGAGATATTTGGAGTCAAGGGGATCTCCCAATATCCCTTTGTTAAATCCAGTGTGGAATAAAAGCGAGTCGCACCTAACCGATTGAGCAACTCGTCAATGTGAGGCATTGGGTATGCATCGAATTTAGACACCACGTTGACTTTTGCAAAATCCACACAAAAACAAACTGTCCCATCGGCGTTGGGCGCCAAAACCACTGGGCTGCTTTAGTCACTGCGGGACTGCTCAATTACCCCCATGAGGAGCATAGCTTTGAACTCATCCCAAACCACATTTTTCTGTTTTCAGCAGACGAAAGAGGTGGCTTCATACCATCACCTCTGGGGTTGTCTCTATGTGGTGCTCTATGAGATTAGTGCGACCGGCTAGAGGCGAGAACAAAGTGGAAAACTCCGCTGCAATTTAGCAACGTCCGTGATTTGGGACGGAGAGAGATGGTCTCCATAACGGAATGGGGTGGATTGAGTAGCTGTTTTTAGATTTACCTCTGGTCCTAACTCCTTCCCCTCTAGAACCACCATTGCCAAAGCCACGGGAACTGCCTCCCTCCATGGTTTCAGGAGGTTAAGGTCATACACCTGCTGTGCCCTGCCTTACTTCATCCCCAACCTGCCATGTGACCTCAAAGGGCCCTTGCCACTTGGTGAGTAATTTAGAGATTGATGTGGGTAGTAAAATGAGCACTTTATCTCCAGGTGCAAACTCTCGTAGCTGAGTACCCCTGTTATACAGCCAGGACTGATGTTCTTGCACCTGTAGCAAATTCTCCTGGGTTATCTCCACCTATAGCTGGTGTGTGGTGTGCATTCTGGTGCACGATGGCTGCCATAGCATCATCCAGGTGGATGCTACACACTGCCACAAGGCTTCCACCCATACAGTAACTTGAATGGGGAAAATCCTGTGGAGGCGCAGGACCTCACATACTGCAAATAACAGGGGCTCTAGCCACTTATCCCAATTCTGTGCATTGTCTTGTAAGAAAATTATTAATCATGTTTTTTAAGCGCTGCCAGTATGATCTAATGGCCTGACGAGGTCCATGCCAATTCTTTCGAAGGAGACCTTGATTAATGGGAGTGGGCACAACGCCACTTTTGGGGTGGCTGTCAGATTCACCAGCTGACATTCGCAACATGCTGCGCAACACCTGTGAACATTGCCACAAATGTCCGGTCAATAGAAGCAGACCATGAGACGGTCCAATGTTTTATCCTGCCCCGCCATCAGATTATGGTGAGCCGCCTGGACTAATAATTCCCGATGGCTCCTTGGAACCAACAACTGGGTCATTTCCTTCTGTGTGTGAGTGTCTTGTGTCACTCAATATAGGTTTTAGACTGACCAAGTCAATCACCAGACCTTAACTTAATTGAGCATGCATACCTCCTGAACAGGAGACTGGCGAGAGAAACTCCCCAAAACAAACAACAACTGAAAGAAGCTGCAGTACAAGCCTGGAAAAGCAACAAAAGAGAAAAATGCAAAAGTCTGGTGATGTCAGTGCATCACCAGTTTGATGCAGATATTGCAAGCAAGGGATATGCAACCATATATCAAGTGTTATCTACTTTAATTTACTTTAAGACAATCAGTTCCTATGCTTTTGCTCACCTAAAAATTAGGTAGTCTGTCACCAAAAGTGCCATGTTTTAAGTTGTTTAACACAGCTAGATGCAAATATGAAAGCTGAAATTCTGATCTATTGTCTCATATTCATCTTTTGAACTCAAACGTCTTCAGTGTATAGCAAAAATGAATAGAATTGGCCTTGCTGTTCCAATACTTTTGGAGAGGACTGTATGTACTAAAAGAGCTGTATCTTTTGAATGCAAAATCAAATTTCTACAATACTTAGTCAGTAGTAGCGCACATGTGGGTGCTATAACAAAAAATGAATATATTGTATCTGTTCAGCTGTTTGACACAAAAATTTTATTTGCTCTTTTTCTTGATCAAAATTTTATTTTTTTTGTCAGTTATTTTTTTAATTAATGCATTTGGGGAAGAAATATAGCCTACCAATGGCAGACGTGTGTGTGTGTGTGTGTGTGTGTGTGTGTGTGTATGTGTGCCTGTCTGTGTGTCTGTGTGTGTGTGTGTGTTATTACACAACCAACTGGTTACGCTCAGTAATTTTTTATATCTGTCCTCAGATTGAGCCCATACATAAGTATCCCAAGTTTGGTGAAAATATCCTATTCCATTTAAGAGTTATTACTATGTAACTAATGTGGCCAAGTCCACTACCTTTACTTTTGGCATGCCGTCGACACATAAAATAGAAAGTTCAATTTTTTTTGATAATTATTTATAAATACACTCCAGAGAATCTTTTAGCACTTGTTAACTTTGCACAAACCTCACCAAGAGTCCAATAGGTCCACCAAGTTTCATTTTGACAGCCATTGTTAACCTTGTCTAATAGCTGCTGAAATCTGATTGGCTGATGGCGGCCATGTTTTTCAACATACGTGATTGTCCTCATAGACAATGATGGTACCTGAGACAAAGACATTGGTATTATAGCACCACCATGTGGCACAACCATGCAAACTTTTTTGCGACCATAGATTGACCTTGTACATAAAACTTTTTTTTCATAATTATTGATATGGAGACTCCATAGAATTGTTTGGCACTGGTTTGGTCCCGATCGGACAAAAAAACCTAGGACTAGTTTTGCAAAAGGAGGTTTTATGAAAAATCCAAGATGGTGGAAAATTTTTATAGACGGAAATGAAATTGGAGATATAAGTTTTGCATCGCATGCTAGAGAGGTGTCGAGAGAGGACTGGCCAGACCCAAGCGCCCCACTCACCTGCCCACTCAGTCCAGGAACCTCCATACAGCTCTCCAGCCTCATCCCATGTGTTTCCCCCTGGCAAAGAACCCATGCAGGTGGGGTGGGCCCGACTTACTATACCCGAATGCGACCGTCAGTTCCAAGAGGGGGTGTGCCTCTACTGTGGAGCTAAGGGTCACTTCATTGCCGCTTGTCCTGTTCACCCAACTCCCTACTTACTCGCGAGCCAAACCCTCCAAGTCTCCTAGTCCGTCTCCCGGTCCAGACTCCAAATCCCAGCCACCCTGCATCACAAACAAGCACCTGTCCCCTTGATGGCCCTGATCAACTCCGGCGCAGAAGACAGCTTTCTTGATAAGGAGCTAGCCTCCCAGGCCGGCCTCCCCCTGGAACCATTGGAGCTCCCTGTGACAGTCAATGCGCTGGATGGCAGACTCCTGGCCCAAGTTACCCATCATACCATTCCTCTGCTCTTGGTTATCTCTGGCAACCATCGTGAGAAGATCAGACTCAATGTCATCTCCTCTCCAGATACACCACTGGTCTTGGGACACTCCTGGCTGAGGCGTCAAAACCCCCAGATGGACTAGATGGCTGGGAGGATCGTCAGCTGTAGCCCCTTATGCCACTCCTCATGTCTGGAATCGGCACTCCCTCCCACAACGGCCTTTACCCCTCCTTTGGCCTCCGAATCACCTGTCTCTCATCTGTGCCCCCCAAGTATCACGACCTGAGAGAGGTCTTTAGCAAGGACCAGGCTCTCTCACTACCACCTCACCGGCCCTACGATTGTGCTATAGACCTTCTCCCTGGAGCCCCACTTCCGTCCAGCCAGTTATATAACCTGAGAGGGAGGCCTCTCAGAGAGGGAGGCCATGGAGAAGTACATCAATGACTCCCTCGCAGCCGGTATCATCCGGCTGTCCTCCTCACCCCTGGGTGCTGGGTTCTTCTTTGTTGCAAAGAAGGATAAGTCCCTCTGTCCCTGCATAGACTACAGGGGTCTAAACAACATCACAGTAAAAAATAAGTACCCCTTGCCTCTTCTCAACTCCGCCTTTGAGCCCTTGCATGGGGTGACCATATTCACCAAATTGGACCTACGGAACACGTACCATCTGGTCAGGATCAAAGAGGGGGACGAGTGGAAGACAGCATTCAACACTCCGTTTGGCCACTTCGAATACCTGGTCATGCTGTTCAGCCTTACTAACGTGCCAGCTGTCTTCCAGGCCCTGGTCATCAATGTACTCTAGGACTTTCTGAACTGCTTTGTCTTTGTCTATCTGGATGACATCTTGATCTTCTCCCAAAACTCCTCCGAGCACACCCACCATGTCCGACAAGTCCTGCAGTGACTCCTGGAGAACCGCTTGTTTGTAAAAGCTGAAAAGTGCGAGTTCCACGTCCAATCAGTCATCTTTTTGGGGTACATTGTTGAGAGCAGACGAGTCAAGGCCGACCCGGAGAAGATCAGAGCCATAGTCGAGTGGCCCAGACCAACCACCCTTAAACAGCTCCAGAGGATTCTTGGTTTTGCCAATTTCTACCGCCGCTTTATTCGGGACTACAGCCGGGTTGCAGCACCCCTTACCAGGCTGACCTCCACCTCCACCCCCTTCGTGTGGAACCCTGAGGCTGAAGCCGCCTTTAGGAAACTTAAGGAACTTTTCACCTCGGCTCCAGTGCTGGTACAACCTGACCCCTCTCGGCAATTTATTGTGGAGGTGGATGCCTCCGAGTCAGGTGTGGGTGTGGTTCTCTCCCAATGGTCCGGCCCTGTTCAGAAACTCCACCCGTGTGCCTTCTTCTCACGTCACCTCTCACCCACAGAACACAACTACGATGTGGGGAATTGTGAGTTGCTGGCTGTCAAACTGGCCCTGGAGGAGTGGAGACACTGGCTTGAGGGGGCTGAGCAGCCATTCATTGTCTGGACTGACCATAAGAACCTGGCATACATCCAGACCACCAAGCGCCTTAACTCCCGCCAAGCTTGTTGGGCCCTATTTTTTGGACGGTTCAATTTCACGATCACCTACCATCCAGGCTCGAAGAACGGTAAGCCTGATGCCCTCTCCCGCCAGTTCTCCAGAGAAGAGGACACTTCAGGTCCCGACACAATTCTCCCTTCCAACTGTGTGGTTGGGGCTGTCACGTGGGAGATCGAGTCCACCATCCAGAGAGCCCAGTGCACCCAACCTGACCCCGGCAATGGACCCTCAGGCCGCCTATTTGTTCCCAATACTGTGCATTCCCAGGTCCTCCAGTGGGTTCATTGTTCCCGGTTTGCCCCTACACCAACCACCAGCCAGGTTACTCCGTCCTCTCCCTGTTCCCAGTCGCCCTTGGTCCCATATAGCGCTTGATTTCATCACCGGTCTGCCCCCGTCTCAAGGCCATACCATGATTCTGACCATTATAGACCGGTTCTCCAAAGCGGTCCATTTCGTGGCCCTCCCTAAACTCCCCACAGCCCGCGAAACTGCTGATCTCCTGGTTAACCACGTTTTCCACCTACACGGCATTCCCAAGGATATTGTCTCTGACCGTGGGCCCCAGTTCATCTCACAAGTCTGGAGAGCCTTTTGTAAAGTTCTGGGAGCCATGGCCAGCTTATCCTCAGGGTTCCACCCCCAAACCAATGGCCAGGTTGAGCGGGCTAACCAGGAACTGGAAGCTACCCTGCAATGCATAACCGCTAACAACCCCACCACCTGGAGCTCCCAGCTGCCATGGGTGGAATACGCCCACAACCCCCTCACCAGCACCGCCACCGGCCTATCCCCCTTCGAGTGCTCCCAGGGCTGCCAGCCCCCACTATTTCCAGCCCAGGAGGATGATATTGCCGTCCCCTCCATACAAGCCCATCTCCGCCGCTACCACAAAGTATGGAGAGAAGCCCTCTCCGCGCTACTCCGCTCCTCTGAGCGCGACCGTCACCTGGCTGATCGCCAGCAGATCCCAGCCCCCAAGTACCAACCAGGCCAAAAGGTGTGGCTGGCAGCCAAGGACATCCCGCTCAAGACAGAGGCCAAGAAACTCTCCCCCTGCTACATCGGACCACTCATCATTGAGAGCATCATCAACCCCGCTGCAGTAAAATTGAAACTCCCCAAATCCCTGCGCATACATCCCACTTTCCATGTCTCCCAGCTCAAACCGATACACGTCAGCCCTCTATGTCAAACATAAAGCTGTACTGTAAATGTAATGTACTGTAAAGCTGCTTTGGGACAATGACCATTGCTAAAAATGCTATACAAATAAAACTGAATTGAATTGAATTGAATTGAATAATCAACTAATCGTTCTGCAGGAGAAATGTAAGACTAATTGTAATGTAATTAGTTAAGTGTTAATTAAGAACTACTCATTTGTTCCTGCATAGTTCCTGCATAGTTACCTATGAATTGTTGAACAGTATTGTAAAGTGTTACCTGTTTTTGCTGCAATCCAGTCAGTGTCTGACTGGAAATTCAATTCAATTCAATTCAGTTTTATTTGTATAGTGCTTTTAACAATGGACATTGTCCCAAAGCAGCTTTACAGAAAAATATACATTCAGGATATAGATTTTAAAAATTCATTTCAGTTTTTACATGAAGATTGTTTTGTTGAACTTCTCCACTGTTCACTGATGGAGACTTGAGTGCAAAACTTTGTGGTAATTGTAGTCTTAGCCATCATAGCATAACTGTTCATATAAATTGAGGTCCAAAGCCATCTTTATGGCTTTTAAGTGGTACCATCCTCAGTAATATCAATGATCTTTAGGCTGTACCATGTGGGGCCTCAGCAGCAGCATGTGACTTCCAATTGATGAGAACTCCAACCAGAAGTAGGGCATCAGGACGGATCAGGCAGGTCCGGAGAGCAGAAGGGGTCAGGATCACTGGCATCTCAGGGGTATCATGTGTGGCTCGGCAGAAAGAGAAAGAGAGAGAGCGAGAGGGAGAGAAAGAGATTATTAGGTATGCTTATTGTCCCGTAATGGTTAAGGACAATGTACTTTGCGTGAGTGCAAGCAGGCACTCTGGTAAGACTAGCTATGACAGCATAACTAAAAGGGAGAGCCAGAAGGTAACACAGACATGAGGGCGCCCTGGGACTTAAGGCGGCCAGCCCCTCCACCATCAATAAACCTGGGTGAACACATGGAAGTGGGGGGGCAGCATCCAAACATCCCAGTTCACCACAACACTATGTCTGTGAGACCTATAGATCTGCTCCTTTACCTAAGAAAAAAAACTATTCACAAAAGGCTTGACTAAACAAATATGTTTTCAACCTGGACTTAAACACTGAGACTGTGTCTGAGTCCCGAACACTAATTGGAAGGCTGTTCCATAGCTGTGGGGCTTTGTAAGAGAAAGCTCTTCCCCCTACTTTAACCTTCACTATTCGAGATACCAACAAATTGCCTGCACCTTTTGATCGATGTAGGTGTGGCAGCTCATAAAAGACCAAAAGGTAGCTCAGTGGTTAAGCTGTTGGGTTACTGATCAGAAGGTCATGAGTTCAAATCCCAGCACTGCCAAGCTGTGAAGGCTAGAGCAAGGGGAAGAGCTTTCTCTTACAAAGCCCCACAGTTATGGAACAGCCTTCCAATTAGTGTTCAGGTCTCAGACACAGTCTCAGTGTTTAAGTCCAGGCTGTTTAATCAAGCCTTTCGTGAATAGTTTTTTTTCCTTAGGTAAAGGAGCAGATCTAGAGCTCTCATGGGCATAGTGTGTTGTGGTGAAATGGGATGTCTGGATGCTGTCACCCCCCCACCTTCAGGCATCCACCAAGGTTTGTTGGTGGTGGGGTGGCTGGCCGCCTTGTCCCAGGGAGCCCTCATGTCTGTGTTACCTTCTGGCTCTCATTTTTAATTATCTTGTCATAAGCTAGTCTTGCCAGAGTACCTGCTTTCACTTACGCAAAGTACATTGTCCTTAACCATTATGGGACAATAAGCATACCTAATGATCTCTCTCTCTCACTCTCTCCCTCTCTCTCTCCCTCTCTCTCTCTCTCTCTCCCTCTCCCCTTCTGTCGAGCTTCACATGATACTCCTGAGATGCCAGTGATCCCGACCCCTTCTGCTCTCTGGACCTGCCCGATCCATCCTGATGCCCTACTTCTGGTTGGCAATCTCATCAATTGAAAGTCACATGCTGCTGCTGAGGATGGCCCCACATGGTGCAGCCTAAAGATCATTGAGATTACAGTGGTGAAGTTCAACAAAACAGACCTCATATAAAAACTGTAATGAATTTTTCATGGTCTCACAACTGCTATTTGACCATGTTGTACTGGTACATTTATAGAAGAGATTTATTTATTTATAATTGCACTATCCGGTGTTACCCAGATGACGATGGGTTCCCTTTTGAGTCTGGTTCCTCTCAAGGTTTCTTCCTTATATCATCTCAGGGAGTTTTTCCTTGCCACCATCGCCTCTGGCTTGCTCATTGGGGATAAATTCATAAATTTAAAATCTATGTCCTGAATTTATATACTTCTGTAAAGCTGCTTTGGGACAATGTCCATTGTTAAAAGCACTATACAAATAAACTGAACTTGAACTTGAACTTGAGACTGCGCGCCTCATAAGCAATAGAGATTGCTTCCACTATCCAAATAGAGATGTGCTGCTTTGACGCAGCATCAACTCTACTGTCACTGCCAAGCAGACCAGCAACTGCTCCGACTTACCCCACTGGCCGGAGCGGTGGACGTAAGTACAGAGAGCCCTTACTGGACACAGTAGGTGCAATCTCTCTTGTTCCGGTGTGAGGAATGGAGGAGGGCAGAAAGCCTGCAACACTACTGGCTGGGCAGCAGACGTAGGTACTTAGGAATCATCCGGCCTAGGATATAAGGAGGCCTTGGCTAATCCAGGGCCAAAGTCAAAGCAGGAAGGGGCAACAGAGAGAGCTTGTAGATCTCCTATTTGCTTGAGAGATGTCAGGGCCAGGAGAAGAGCTACTTTTAGAGTCAGAAGCTTCTCTGAGGCTCACTCTAAGGGCTCGAATAGGGTGCCTGACAGACCTTCCAGGACCACAGAAAGGTCCCAGCATGAACCTTGAAGTTAGAGGATGTTGCCCCACAGAGGCTCCAGCGTGTCTGGCCAAAATAGCAGCCACATAGGCCCTAATTGTAGAAGAAGCCAACCCTGCTGAGAAACATTCCTGTATGATCTCTAGGACTGTAGCTATTGCACAGTTCACTGGGTCTGACTGGTATTCAAGCTGGCCAACCCAGTGCTACTAGCAGCAGACGTAGCATGATCTTCGAGTAGCAATCAAGGGAAAGGTACACAGACGTGACCTCAGTGTGTACCATGGTGTCCAGCCCTAATGGTGTGGGAGGAGTGAGGGCGAACCACAGTGGGTGGTGTGTCATCTCCTCAGAGGTGAACACATCCAGCTCCGCTTGGCCGAACCTCTGCCATATGGACTCTACCACTTGTGGATGGAGCCTCCAATCCCTGGGCCTCAGCCCCTGCCTCGACAGGATGTCTGCCCCCACATTCCAGTTGCCCAGAATGTACATTGCACTCACTGACAAAACTTTCCTTCCACCCAGAGAAGTAGAAGTTGCACCTGCCTGAACAGGGGGCGTGAACGTAACCCTCCCTGGTGGTTGATATATGAGACCACCACTGTATTGTCAGTCGCAACTAACACGTTGTGACCTCTCAACTGAGGAAGAAAGAATTTCAGTGCTAGGAATACGGGCCGCATTATAGATGATTTATATGCCAGTCTAGATGAAGCCCACTCCAGAGACCATGAGCTGGACGGCCATATAAGACCGCACCCCAGCCTGTGAGGGAGGCATCTGTCATTACCGTCTTGCAATAAGGAGACGCCCCTAGAATGATGCTAGAAACTGAGTACACCTCCAAGTTCTCAGAGCATGTAGGCATCGCCACGTGACACTGATTATTCTTAGGGGTTTCGTCCTCAGATGAAACCCTCGACTTTTCAGCCACCACTGAAATGGTCTCATGTGCAACGTTGACATTGGCTGCCACTGCCATAAGCCCCAACAGCGTCTAGAGACTGGAGGGGATGCCCAGACCCAGCTTTATGTTGCTCAAAGTTGATATGATTGACCCTACGTGTGTTGGGTATAGATACGCCCTCATCGTAGTGGAATCCTATATAACCCCTAGAAAAGTCATCCTCTGCACTGGCGAGAGCATGCTTTTCTTGGGGTTCAATCTGAGCCCCAAGCTCCTCATGTGGGTGAGAACAACATCTCGATGTTGGAATCGTCAACTCCCTGGATCGCGCTAGAATTAACCAGTGTAGTGGAAATTTTTAATGTTCAATGATCATGTATTCTATGTGTATAAATGTATTAATGTAATTCTCATGTGTAGAAACAGTGGAAAAATACTGAGTCTCTGTAACTCTAAGAAACAGTTTGTAGGCCCAGGTGGGTGCGATAAGAGCCAAGGTCAGTTTCAGAGAGAAAGAGAAGAACAACTCTCTGTTGTTTAATGAGACTGCCTAAGCCTAGGATTTACCGAGAACTATGTGAACTGATAATATGTATAAAAAGCACACTGTGAGAAGCGAGAGCACCTCTCCCTCACAGATGTGCTGAATGTGTGTGTGTGACAGAGACCTCCTCTGCAGAGCTAAAATAAAACACAAAAAGACATCTTTTGCTTTGCTCGCTGATTTATTCACAGAACGTATGACAATTTTAATGTTAATTCTAGAATTTCCACAACACCAGTTGTCCAGGTAGTTTAGTACCTGGATGCCCTGGAGTCGCAAGGGAGCCAGAGCGGCATCCATGCACTTCGTGAAGGTCGGGGGGGGTCGAGTTCTGAACTGGACCCGGTAACCCTTTTCTATGGTGGACAGAACCCATGGAGACACATTTGGCAATAGTTTCCACACTGCCAGATGGTCTTTTATTGACGTTAACTTTTCCACATTCTGTGGAAAGCATCAGATTTTCGTTGCCCTGTGACAGCTCTCTGACTAGAGAGGACTGAAAACTTGGGACGATATTGGCTAGGGGGGGGCCCTACAGTAATACTAACTGCCCAAATGCTAACTGCCCTAACAACCTCACGTCCCCTGATACCTCCCTCCACGGCCCATCAGGATCACTCCTTCTGTGTCCCGAAACATGCCGCCGAACAGGCTGGAACATCGAGCTCATTCAGCAGGCCTGCTTTTTAGGCCTGCAACACTGCCATTGTATGCAGTGGCCCACAAGCGAGACCCACCAGCACATAGGCTTTGCCAACCAACGCCGAGATGGCCTTACACAGATTGGATGGCAAAGCCAACCCCCTAAATTCCCTGCCGTCGATGGAGAGAGGTAGCTTGCAAGCACCTCCTCCATCTTTGGAATAGCCAAATACCCGTACCGTGCATTCCCCACGATGGCCGAATAATCGGATGTCGCGAGGTTATGAATACAACTGGCATATGTTTTTTCCCAAAGCGCGATATTTCATAATGCACTTCTGGAAAAAAAATGGGGAGTTTTCTGCAGTGTGAGGGAGTTTTTATTTCACTGGGGAGAAAGTGCTCATTCAGCCTGCTACGAGCCGCTTAATCTCCCCGGGCCAGTCTAAATTCTTTTCTACAGCGTAGTGATCACTTCAAGCAGATTTTTATATGATTGAGAGCTGCTCTCTGTTTTTGGTGCACTGGCGCCCCACTCTGGCTCCTCGGAGTCAGAGAGGGTCGGTTGACTCTCCATACCTGCAGGAGGAGTCGCCATGCAAGCTCCAAACCCGGAAGCGGAGAGTCGGATCCAGAGGACAGAGCAAGAGATAGAACAGCACTTGTCTCCAGTTCCTCCTCCAGAGCCATACAGGATCCCCAGGACCCAAGCCAGCTGGCTGCCTCGGTAATGGCCGGCCCAGAGCCGCGAGGCTGAGAGAGCGAGCTGAGAGGGGAGCTGCCTAATTGTGAAACGTTCACAATGCGCAGTCAACCCCTTTTTTTCCTCTTTTTTTTTTTTTCAAGGGCCGCTGCAGCATGCTCCACTCCCAAAACACTTCACATAGAAAGTGTGTCCGTCCCCAAAATAAAACCCGGCATGGAATAACACGTTTCCTGAATTTTCTCTGACTCATACTCGCAAAGAGGTGAGGGACAGAAAAGTG
This sequence comes from Cranoglanis bouderius, assembly GCA_023630585.1. NCBI lineage: Eukaryota > Metazoa > Chordata > Actinopteri > Siluriformes > Cranoglanididae > Cranoglanis > Cranoglanis bouderius. Next base: position 13,095,214 of record CM042549.1, on the reverse strand, counting down.
AAGATATATATATATATATATATATATATATATATATATATATGTATGTATGTATGTATATATATATGTATATATATATATATGTATATATATGTATATATATGTATATATATATATATATATATATATATATATATATGTATATATATGTATATATATGTATATATATGTATATATATGTATATATATACATATATGTATATATACATGTATGTATATATATATATATATATATATATATATATATACATATATGTATATATACATGTATGTATATATATATATATATATATATATATATATATATATATATATATATACAGGTGAGGGACAGAAAAGTGAAGATATATGTATATGTATATATGTATATATGTATATATGTATATATGTATATATACGTATATGTATATATATATATATATATATATATATATATATATATATATATACATATACGTATATATACATATATACATATATACATATATACATATATACATATACATACATATATATATATATATATATATATATATATATATATATATATATATATATATACATATATGTATATATACATGTATGTATATATATATATATATATATATATATATATATATATATATATATATATATATATATATACAGGTGAGGGACAGAAAAGTGAAGATATATATATATATATATATATATATATATATATATATATATATATATATATATATATATACATACATATATATATATATATATATATATATATATATATATATATATATATATACATACATATATATGTATATATATAAAACAAACAGGCATAGAAGAAGCAGTCCTGATGGCTGCTGGCAACAAAAGTGAGTACACCCCTAAGTGAAAATGTCCAAATTGGGCCCAAAGTATTTTGGGTGGCCACCATTATTTTCCAGCACTGCCTTAACCCTGTTGGGCATGGAGTTCATCAGCGCTTCACAGGTTGCCACTGGAGTCCTCTTCCACTCCTCCATGACGACATTACAGAGCTGGTGGGGGTTAGAGACCTTGCGCTTCTGTTTGAGGATGCCCCACAGATGCTCAATAGGGTTTAGGTCTGGAGACATGCTTGGCCAGTCCATCACCTTTACCCTCAGCTTCTTTAGCAAGGCAGTGGTCGTCTTGGAGGTGTGTTTGGGGTTGTTATCATGTTGGAATACTGCCATGCGGCCCAGTTTCCGAAGAGAGGGGATCATGCTCTGTTTCAGTATGTCACAGTACATGTTGGCATTCATGGTTCCCTCAATGAACTATAGCTCCCCAGTGTTGGCAGCACTCATGCAGCCCCAGACCATGACAGTCCCACCACCATGCTTGACTGTAGGCAAGACACACCTGTCTTTGTACTCCTCACCTGGTTGCCGCCACACACGCTTGACACCATCCGAACCAAATAAGTTTATCTTGGTCTCATCAGACCACAGGACATGGTTCCAGTAATCCATGTCCTTAGTCTGCCTGTCTTCGGCAAACTGTTATACTGCATCAGCAAGGTCTCTCCCATTGTGAGACCATGTGTCTCATAAGCAATAGAGATTGCTTCCACTATCCAAATAGAGATGTGCTGCTTTGACGCAGCATCACCTCTACTGTCACTGCCAAGCAGACCAGCAAACTCCTCCGACTTACACCACTGGCTGGAGTGGTGGACGCAAGTACAGAGAGCACTTACTGGACACAGTAGGTGAGGAATGGAGGAGGGCAGAAAGCCTGCAACATTACTGGTTGGACAGCAGACGTAGGCACTTAGGAGTCATCTGGCCTAGGATATAGGTAGGCCTTTGCTAATCCAGGGGCAAAGCTAAGGCAGGAAGGGGCAACAGAGCGAGCTTGTAGATCTCCTACTCGCTTGAAAGATGTCAGATTTCTATGACCGTGCCCCAGCCCGTGAGGGAGGTGTCTGGCAAGATGCTGTCTTGCAACATCTTGATGTTGGAATCGCCAACTCCCTGGATTGCACTAGAGTTAACCAGTCATCCAGGTAGTTTAGTACACGGTTGCCCTGGAGTCGCAAGGGAGCCAGAGCAGCATCCATGCGCTTCATGAAGGTGCAACAAGATAAAGATAGACCGAAGGGAAGAACCCGATATTGGAACTTCAGGAACTACCTGTGGCTGGGCAATATTTCTATGTGGAAATATGCATCTTTTAGATCTACTGTCACAAACCACTCCTCGAACTGAATCTGTGGAATGATAAGTTTGAGCATCAACATCTTGAACCTGTATGTCCAAAGAGTACGGTTCAGATGACGCAGATCTAAAATTGGCCGCATACTCCCATCTTTTTTGCGGACCAGGAAATAACGGCTGTAAAAACCTCCCTCCCTCATAGGGAGGGGTACATGTTCTGTGGCCCCTTTGTCCAAGAGGGATCTTACATCCTGCACTAACGTTGGGCTCTGCTCTGTTTCGACTACTATGATGAACACACCTCTGAACAAGGGGTGGGGGGCGGGGGCACGACCCTTTTCTATGGTGGACAGAACCCATGGAGACACATCTGGCAGTAGCTAGATGGTCTTTTATTGACGTTAACTTTTCCATATTCTGTCGGAGGGAATGTATCAGATTTTTGTTGCCCTGTGACAGCTCGCTGACCAGAGGGGACTGATAACTTGGAAAAATATTGGCTGGGGGGGTGGGACCCTACAGTAATACTTGGGGCTAACTGCCCTAACAACCTCACGTCCCCTGATACCTCCCTCCACGGCCCATCAGGATGATCATTCTTAGATCGGGCCTACTAGCAGGTTGCGACTGTGGCCGCCTGGTCCCCCTGGCTTTCCACAGGGTGAGGCAGACCACCACACTTGCCTTCTGTGCCTCCCTCGCACTAGTGCCTGGGTGAACTCGACCCGATGGGAAGGAACTGGCTGAACGCCGCTGTTTGTTGTTTTGCCTTTCGAAACCTGTCGCCGATGGCGTTAACCGCGCCACCAAACAGGCCGGAATGTCAAGCTCATTCAGCAGGTCTGCTTGGTAGGCCAACATATCAACTTCGAGAATTGACTGTTCACTTGCTGCCTAATATATCCCACCCCTTGACAGGTGCCACTGTAACAAGAGATTTAATGGTATTCACTTCATCTGTCAGTAGTTTTAATGTTATGGCTGATCGGTGTGTAGGATAATATAAATTAATGGGTCTAATAATATTTCATTTGTGTGTGTATTTGAAAATTCATAGATCAAAATGAAGTAACTCATTGAAAATTATAAGAATCTAAGCTAATCAGTCAAGCTAATCAGTTTACATTAGTTAGTCTTCATATGCGTAAATTTGCACACACTCAGGAGCAGGAGTAGGATACGAAAGTTTTTCTGAATTTACAGGATTTTTATGAATACCAATTTTTTTGTGCAAATGATCATATGAACACTTCATATCCAGCTTGTTAAATGAGGGTCATTGTCTGAAAGTCCCTAACTGTGCCCACAAGTAGAAGAGGCCTTTATTTGTCACATATACATTACAGCATAGTGCAGTCCTTTTCATTGCATATCCCAGCTTGTTAGGAAGTTGGGGTCAGAGCGCAGGGTCAGCAATGCTACGGTGCCCTTGGAGAACAGAGGGTTAAGGGCTTTGTTCAAGGGACCAACAGTGGCAGCTTGACCTTCTGATCAGTAACCCAGAACATTATCCCTTGATCCACCACTGCCCACAAATAATATTTATTGTAGCATGGGGAAAATGTGAACGTCCCCTCACCAAGCTTCTGCAAGGCATGAAGGGGAGGGAACCCATGATGTTCGGTTTACGAGACCGATACCTTGCCACTTGGCCATCATGCCAAACTGTGCATGTTAGCATGAATGGCACAGCAACAATAGCCCCCATCTTCTGTTTCTCTTCCTATCTTTTCTCTCATGCACTTAGGACATGTTTTCAGCATTAAGCAGGCTAATGCTGATATTAAAGCATATATTGCCCTGCTGACATATTTCAAATGTATCAGAGATTAATGGTAGACGACTGTGAGGATCTGCAAAAACCATTAGCAAGCCTGACACTTTGTAGTCAGATTTTTTTTTTTAACTCACAAGTAATCTTTTTGATTTATGGTAGTGTATCCAGGTTCATCTGGAGTGATTTAAGATTCATTACATTCTGGTTAGAATTATTAATTATTTTCAATTTGTAAATATGATGTTGGCATGTCCAGGGGAGCTTGGCAGAATCTGTAAGGTTTGACACTGGAGATTATGTCATCAAAATATCATCTGTTTTCCATTTCACTTATTTTCCACTCTACTGCTTCTGCCTGTTCCTGTCCTTTTTCTGTCTATATCTATTTATGTTTCATTGTCTTTTTGGACTGCATCACATATCCAGATAGCTCATATTCACTCAATATATTTTAAAGATGGAGACCAGGAGCATACCCAGTAAATGAGATGATGTTCACGATAACGTGCCCATGGATTTTTCATCATAATTTACCTTAAAATAATATTATTTTCCAAATGATCTCAGTGCTTATTTTGTTGGGGACTTTGCCAGTGATATAGCCCCTAGGTACAACCTTTCCTGTCCAACCCACAAACCAAGAAAGGTCGACCAAGGGGTAGGAGGGACACTTCTTGTTCACATGAACTCCACTTTCTGCCTGCCTGGGATGGTCATAATTGCCCTTAGATGCCCTTAGCTCACACGAGGTTCTGCAAGACCAACAACCAGAATGGTCACAAAACACAAGACTCCAGGCTACTCTGCTCCAGGGGAGCTGACTCAACAAGATGACTCAACATACTGTAAGCTTTACTGATGCAATGGCTGACTATGCTGAGCTTGCTTCAAGGATCAGAACCAACAAAGAGACAACACCAGAGCTGTAACGAATCAAAAGCATTACTAGCATTATTCTTTTCCACCAGAATAATGTAATGGATCAACTTTAAACATGAAAAACGAAACAGAATCACACGCTTAGATTCGAAGCACCTTTTTAAAGGAGACGAGTTTTAAAGCGTGCCCGTGTTATCTACCAGAATGTGTAGTAACTCGGATGAATCTGCAACATTTAAAAATATTCTCCACCAGTTACAATTTATGTAACAAATTAAAAGATGTTTTAACACGTTTAAATGTATTCTCCAATTTATATAAGGAATTAGCTCGACTGACGTGAAATATATCTATATATCTAATCAACGCGTGTTGTGACCAGTTATAAATATACATCAGCCATGAGAGGGAATTCGTGTATGTGCACATATACATATAGATAATTAACTACAATGGATTATAATTAATTATGACTATGTATGTGGTCTGTAAACTGTAGTCTAGTTTAGATTTATGAACTCTAAAGAGGGAGTTTATCCTTCTGGCCAGGAAGAATTAACCCACGAAGTTTGTTATTAAAGATTAGAGGGGTAACGAGATCTTATGGAGCATTTAAGGGACTCATCACGTGACAAAACAGAGAAAATCAAGTGTGGGATAATAGATTTTAATAGCTGGATGTAACTATGGATACACACGACTAACTCTAAGCAGAACATGCATATGTACATCTATATACAAGGAAAGAAAAGGAATAGAGAGAAAGTAATGAGGCAAAAGGGAAGCAGACATAAACTAATTAGCCTTTTTCAAGAACCAGAAACGAACTTAATTCTCCTGTAAACAGGGGTCCAATCTTAAACGCAGATATAGGTTCATTAACTATACTTGCATGGCTTCGGCTTCGAAATTTCGCGCGAGGTTGTGTAGAGTTCGCTGGTTCGTTGCGCCGTTTGAAAAGGCGTGGGCCGTGAGGCAGTTGCATCCTTTGTCCGGGAGACAGAGATCCTGGCTTCCTCTTCGGAGAGAGAAACCGGAAGAGGTAGAAGTGAAGTTGAAGAGTGAGAGAAGTGAACTGAACTCCTTGTGAAGAAGAGCGTGGTGTTGTTTTAAAGACAACACCAACGCACACGCCTCTTTGGGCTATGGGCCAATCAGGAAGTTGGATTTGCATGTCCGGATGAACTCTCTTTGTCTGGTCTCGGACCCTAATTTAAATGTCCAGGGAGGCGCTGGTTTATACCGTATTATATATGAAATTAAGAGAAAACATGAAATAATGTATCCCATTGCAATATGATATGCATAATCAATCAGGGTATCTCGAGACGATTAACTACATACTAAATTCGATGGACTTGTAAAGAATATTACAAATAAAACCTGGTTACAGACATTTAAAATGATATCCTAAATTAAAACTATCTAAAATCATTAAGGTTAGTTACATAAAAAACACAATATATGTAAACAAGATAACATCACACTATTTAGGCATTGAATAATTACATATAATTACACGTTACATTGAAAAGAGAGATTTCTCCATTGTGTGTGTAAGGTAAGCTTGTGTGTGTGTGTGTGTGTGTGTGTGTGTGTGCATGCGCGTGTGTATGTCCAGAAGAGGGGACTGGCGTTCTTCTAATGTCCCACCGGTCCTTGGTCAGCTCAGGGTGACCTTTAGGGAGGACATTTTCTCTTCTGGCCTTCGATTCTGAGGCTAATCCATGTGGTCGTAAACAGAGATTAGATCAGAGATTTACAGGCCCTTGGTCGGAGTTTTGGTGGACCCCTGCTGACGAACTAATCGTGAAGTTTCCCAGACATTCAGTCATCAAAGGTTTCTTTTATTGCAGGGGTAAGTCCTGTGTGGGTTCCAAAGAGTCTTTTGCATCTGGCCGCAGGAGGCCTCTCGGGGTTACTCTCAGTCACCTGAGTGACGAAATTTTCTATGTTCCGTCTGAGTTAATTCAGAAATCAGTTTGGGCACCGTCATACGTTACAGAGCATAATATAAAGCTTCTCTACATACCTTCTTCAATGTTGTCATTGAACTTTAGCTAGAATTAGTAAATTGTCAGAGATTTCCCCTTGTGCTGAGCGCCGGAGCAAGCAGCATGCTCAATGGCCCATAGTGCAACTTCCGGGTTGTCAAACTTTTTTTTACTTTTTGACATGTGTTTTGTTATGGTTTGTGTCATGTCTCTGCTCAGTCTTGTTATTGGTAATCTCCATTGTCATCATTATTCACAGCTGTTTTTTTTTTACCTTTGATTACATTGTATATTTAAACCCCCGTGTGTCTTTGTTCATGGTGAAGTATTATTTCTGTGTTTTGCCGCAAGTACTCTACCAAGCCATTCTGTCCTTTGTTTCTCATCTCATGGTTTTTGATCCTGTTCCTTGTTTCTCATTTTGCTCCTTGACTAGCCTAGTTTATGTTGTTTGTAGATCGCCTGACCCTTGCCTGTTTTCTGGATATTGATATTGCCTCATGTTTTGGATTTGTCTGCCTGCCTCTCATTAAAAGCTTTAAATGCACGTGCATCTGTCTCCACCCTGTGTTAGGTGATGCAGGTTGAGATGGATGCAAGTGCAGATAAAAGCTTTATTATAAAGAGAGGGAGGCAGACAAATCCAAATCACGAGACAAGAATGTAGTCAAAAAACAGGCAAGGGTCAGGCGATCTACAAAAAACATAAACTGGGCTAGGCAAGAATCACAAATACACGGACAGAAATAGGGATCAAAAACCATGAAAACAAAACGAGGATCAAAGGCTTGGTATCAACAGAATGCTAAGGAAACTGAGCAAATACTTCGCGACGATACAAAGAAACACGAGGGTTTAAATACAAAATGTAATCAAAGGGGATAACACAGAACAGCTGAGACATTAGGGACAACCAATAACAGAACAGGGGCAGAGATAGGACATAATCCAAAACAAAAACACGTGTAGCTCGTAAACAAAGTCAATGTCACTGAACCCGGAAGCGCACGCTGTGTGTGCTGCTCGCTTCGGTGATCAGCACGAGGGGGAATCTAATACCCTGATTACGTGTCATACATTAAGTACTCATTGTGCATGTCTGACATTTAGCTTAATTCCATTCATTATTTAATTGTATAGTAATTACTTTCACTACATTTGTATATATTTTCAGTTGCCATATATTGTATTATATTGACGTATGCCTTTCTTCTTATTATTATAAAATTGTATGTTTTATGTATGTGTGTTTTCTCTCTTGTCACAAATGCATTCCAAAATTCTTCAATGGGTTTACCTAATTTGTTGTAAATCAAATTTTGTTCAGATAATAGGCAAATTATTACTATTTCTTATCTTGGTGATGCAACCTGTCAGGTATTTCCCACTTGTGCTCAAGTAGACCTGGCTGCAGCCTGCAGAACAGGACAGGGCTGCACTTTTTGGTGGGGCTACATGTGTAGCTCCGCCCATAAGAGTTAGGGGTTATGGTTAGGGGTAGGATTAGGGGTAGGCATTGACATCATTACATTGCCACTAACCAATGAGAGCGACACATGTAGCCCTGCCAAAAAGTGCAGCTCTGCCCCTTTCTGCAGGCTGCAGCCAGGACCTTCTCCTTGTGCTGGGCATTAGGGCGCTCAGCACGCTTAAGCTACCAGCAGAGCGACAGTGCATGCTTCCGGGTTTTGACTTTGTTCATGTTTCCATGTGTGTTTTTGTTTTGGTTTCTGTGCTGTCTCTGCCCTGTATTGTTAATGGCTGTTTCCATCATGTTTCATCATCATTCACAGTTGTTCCCATTTCCCCCGTGATTAGTTTGTCTATTTATACCCTTGTATTTATGTTTTACTTTGCATTGGTTTTCAGTGCTTGCCACCTGAGGCCTGTTTCATGAAGTGAGTTGAACAAACTCAGAGTTTTTAGAGTAAGTTTTGAGTTAACTAATCCAATCCAAGTTAATTAAGGTTAACAGGTTTCATGACACTGGTTAACTGCTTTCTCAGTCAACCCAGGTTTTAACCCTGAATCAAGGTTTACTCAGCGTGCACATGCACATAAAAGCCAGACATTTGCAGCAAACAACTAATAACATTCAACATGGGAAAAAAGCTGGTGTGCATACTTCCGGTTGAAGAGCAAGAAATTATTATGCATAAATGAGGAATTTAATCCTACACTAACCACAGAATCGCACCGTTGCCTCTGGCAAAGCTCAGGAACATTGCTGATTGTGGAAATGCCTAAGTTTACTTTTATAGGCACAATGAGAATAAGCTGGTTGAAAACTAATATCCCCAAAATATGTCATGTAATTTCATTTAATATAAATGTAAAATTTTTAATTAAATATTAATAAAATAAATATCAATTTGTGAAAATATATTAGGACAGGAATAATGCCATTGCATGAAATGTACCACTCACAAAGAACTGCAAAGCAATACAAGCAAACATTTGATCATCTTTGAAACAGTGCCTATTAATAAAGGTGATATACTTAAACAGAACCACAAGGAAAAAAAGCTTTTTCAATCATTTCAAAAGAAATATCAATAGATGTGATATTCTTCTGTGGAAAAAGTAAGTACACCTTTGACCTCAGAAGCCTGTATTGCCCCCTTTAGCAGAAATAACTTCTTATAGGCATTTTGCATAATTATCCACCAGTGTCTTGCATCAGCCTGCTGCAATTTTTGACCACTCTTCCGTGCAATATTCTTTCAGTTGCAAGATGTTTGAGGGTTTTCTTGCATGTACTGCCTGTTTCAAATCCCCCATAACATTTCAATGGGATTCAAATCCGGGCTTTGACTAGGCCATTCCATAACCCTCCTGTCTTTTTCAGCTATTCCTTGGTGAATTTGCTAGTGTGCTTAGGATCATTATTCTGTTGAAAGGTACACTTTCGGTTCAACTTCAAATTTTAGACAGATGGCCTTATCTTCAAGCACTCTTTGATATGATGCAGAATTAATAGTTGAATCAATGAATACAAGCCGTCCAGTCCTGGAAGCAGCGAAGCAACCCCAAAACATAACATTTCCACCACTGTGCTTCACAGTTGGTATGAGGTGCTTCTCCTGAGAAGCTGTCTTTGGTTTGCACCAAACATGTCTGCTGTTACTGTGGCCAAACAACTCTGTCTTTGATTCGTATGTCCACAGCACATTATTTCAAAAGGCCTGGTGTTTGCCTATATGCTCATTGGCAAACTGTATTAATTTTTAGACAGCAAAGGCTTTTTTCCTAGCATGCCACCCTGCAGGAAATTCCCTACTTCACCACCTACACTGACCCAGCTAGCTCACTGATTCAAACATAAAATTGTATTAAAACTTAAACCAAATGAAAGGCCAAACTCACAGAGACTGGATTCAGATGAGGTTTATTAGCAGTCAAGCAAGACAAACCAGCTGGACCAGGAGCACAAACTGTCATGAATGAGCAGGTTGCACAGAGGTCCTACTGGTTTCAGCATCTTTATATACATTGCATGTGAGTTCCTCTTATCTGCATTCTTCCAATCACAATTCTCCACATGTACTCCCCCTGTGTGTGTTCCCATTATTTCTGGGAGGTCTTAGGTTTTTCTGCTTAGAACAGCACACAAATTTCCCATTATCTTCAGTTTGGTTAGGTTTTTACATTTTATTTGTGCTTCTGGGCCCACATGCTAGTTATTCCTTTACTCCTTAACTGCATATCTGTGATCCTATCCATATGCTAAAGTTATTCATTGACTGGTCTGTGCTCTGTGTGCCTTACTGAATAGATTCAATCAAGACTAAGTCCTTCAAGGAACTCTCTGTTTTTCTCACAAAAGGGCATGCATCCAAGGCCAAGATTGTGGATGCTTCTACACAAACTCCTGTTTACTCATCCCAAGGAACTCAAACACCTTTATACTTAACCTTATCCAAAAGTACTCAGGCCACCCAGTTCCCTGGAGAGTAAACAAATGAACTTTTATTTTGCCTAAATCCTGTTATTAAAAAACCTCCTCTACACTCTGTGTCACTCTCTCTTCCTCTCTCGCTCTCTGTGTGTGTGTGTGTGATTCCTTATCACTGCATCTGTCATGGGGCCCCTTTTACACACGCTCTCTCCTGTATACTTGACACATTTAGCTGCTTTTCAGGTAGAAAAGTTTCAGACTTTCCACAGCATTCTAGTTTTCTATATGTTATTATCCACATTTTCCTACAGCCCATGCAGGTAAAATTTGTGCAATAAATTGTACAAATTGGCAGTCGTTTGAAATCTGCGCCACTTGTAGATGATTTTCCTTATGGTGGAATGATGTATTTCAAATAATTTGAAGATCTTTTAAATCCCTTGCCAGACTTATAGGCGTCCACAACCTTTTTTTCTGAAGGCCTTATAGAACTCATTAGATCTTGGCATGATGACACCACACAACTCAATAACAAAGGGAACACCAGACACTAGATGTGAGAGGTTTAAATAAGACAGGTTCCACCTGCACTCCCTAGGCAGGTTCTAATCACTGGCATCCAATCTTGAACACCTGATTCTAATTTTATGGATTTGAAGGTGTGATAAATATAGGTGTACTTATTTTTTCCATGTGACTGATCTGTTGTTATTTTTTGTTAATTTAAATTGTGAAAATTACTACAAAATATAAATTTTATGTGTCATTTGATAGAGTGTATCACCTTTATTAATAGGCACTGTTTCAAATAGGGTTAAATGTTTGCTTGTCCAAATATGTAAAAAAAAAAAAAAAAAAAACAATTTCCAGCATCTTTAACAATGACATGAAAGGAGATGGCACCTTTTGTGTTGGTAGGAGGGAAGCTTTTGAAGTGCTCTCATGAAAATACTGGAGTGCACTATCAAGTTCATTGTTGCTTGGTTCTGCCGATGTTCTGTGCCTACAGATCATCAATGAAGAATACTGTCAGATGTTCAGACATAAATTCTGTCAAGATTTGACAAAAGTTATAGATTAAAGTCAAGATTTCCAAAAGTTATGCCCTATATTTTTGATGATTGTACATTTGTACATTTAAAATGACCTTTTGAGTGTATTCTGCGGATCACTATATTAGTTTAGCTTATTATGTGGCCTAAATGAAAGTTTGCTTTTTGTAGCTAACATAAAAAAAAACTCACACACTTTTCATATTGCTTTTCTGTTTCTGTGCTTATTTGGGAAGACAGGTTTGTTCCACTACAAGGGCAAAGCATATCACAAATAGCCAGTTAAAGATTTTAGCAAAGCCTTGTAAAATCCCCCTGCTGCCACCACTAACTATTATTGTACAAGTGTTGGCAGGCTATACCCAGCTAACCTGTCGGTCCGCCAGCATTTTTTGGGTCGCATGCCTCCAGTGGCTTCCTGCGGGTGGGCCTCCGTCGGCAGACCAGCAGCAAAACAAATAGTCGGCAATGACTCATCGGTCCACTAGCGTTTCTTGAGCGGCAGGCCACTAATGTATAAATTGTAAGTGCTGGGGAAATAATAATAATAATAATAATAATAATAATAATAGTAATAATAATAATGATGATGTAGGGAAAATTAGCTGTTTGGGTTAAGTTGTTACATTCTCCACCATTTTATGTAAGTAAAATTAGCTGTTTAGATTGAGCTACCTGTATTCTCTCCAAATATGTAGGAGAGAGTAGTAGATCAGCTCGGAAGGGGAAATTTGGCTAATTTAGTATTACTGATCAACTATTCGTCCAGCAGTAGGTTGAACTTAGTGTATTCCTTAATTATGCATTAGATATTACCTCCGTGGCCACGGGCAATAATATCCTAAACATAGTGAAATATTATTTTACGAGCATTGTAGCAGGATCACAATTCAAGGCAGTAGACACTTGTAGGCAATAAGAATACACGCATATTTAAGAACAGATGAGACTTTATTTAACTATTCTACGACACAGAAACTAATCTAACACAAACACACACGCACACACACATATACATACATACATAAACAGGGGTGATAATGGCTTTCAGCAGAGTGAATGAAGTTCAAAGTTTCTAGCATTGTAGGCTATTTCACAGACATTGACCTGAACGAACCATCAACTTATTAATTTATCTTCACTTCCTTTAGAAGGGCTTAAACTTATTATATGCTATGCACCAGATTAGCTAGATTATGGGGTATTGCGCTTGCCTTTTTGAATAGCATGTGAAGGGATTTCCTCATTACTTCGTGGTGTCGTCAGCGGTCTGGTCGGCGTTTGAGTGGCTTCTTGGAAGACCAATTGGAATGCTGTGTGGAATGAAGGCAGGAGGTTTGAAGAGCTGGCGGCAGCTCTAGGCTGGGTCTCCTGGCCGATGTGAAGTGATCTGTTCTCCACAACGTCAATTGGGGAGAACTCACTGATGGCTCTGAAGACCCTCTGCCGACTCCATCCTTCTGATGAGATGAGCTGAGCTGAGAGGTCTGAGCAGTAAGAGCTTAAGAGTGAAGAGCTAAGAGGCTGGCAGTGGTCTAGGCTGGGTCTCCAAGCAGATGATGTCCCCAAAGGTGTTGATTGGGGGATGGCTCTGGAGACTCCCCCGCCACCTCTGTCCTTGAGAGTGACAAGAGGACAAGAGCTTAAGTGGTTAAACAGGTGAAGTATTAAGAGTTGAAGAGTTCCAAGTGGAGGTTCCTTTGGTGTTCTAGGATTTTAACTCTGTCTAGTCCAGCCCCAGAATGTTTCCTCCAATCAAACATTGTCTTAGAGTGGGGTGTTAGCCAGAATCTCCACCAATTATGCTAATCAGGCCATTGTGTCTGCAGATGGGCAGTTCCACACTTTTCAGTGATTAAACTTTGTCCCGAAATATCACATATACAGTACTGTGCAAAAGTTTTAGGAACATGCAAAGAAATGCTGTAGAGAAAAGATGCCTTCAAAATTATGAAATTAAATGTTTCTACATTAAACAAAAAATACAAAAGAGCAGTAAACAGTAGTAAATGAAACAAAGTCAATATTTGGTGTGACAAAAAAATCAAAATAAAAATAGTAGTCTCCAGTATAATTTGTGCAGTTTTATAAGGAAATTAGCTGGTAAGTTTTATTGAGCATCTTGCAGAACCAGCCACAGTTCTTCTGGAGACTTGCTGACCTACTGTCGCACTTGCTTCTTATTTTTGCAACAAAACCCAGCAGCCTTCATTGTGTTTTTTTGTCTGAAAAGTGGTCTCTTATGTAATATGCTGCTTTCTTTAATGACGTACAAACATTTTTCTGTAACGTTTAATTTTGTAGTAGAAAACTAATGTTTGGGAATCTAAAATGTTTTTTGTGCTGACTTGATCATGTAGAAATCATAAAATAAAAAATCTACAACAAAGTTTGTACTAAAAATAATAGGGTTTTTATTTTTATTTGTTGTACTTTACATACAATGACATTCTACTCAAATTTCCTTACTCTTACCCTTCAGGAAATCATTCAACGAACATACACATACCACACAAGACATATATTAACAAAGGGTTATGATGAGTCAGCCTTGGTCCGGCTATTAAGTATTTCTTAAGTATTTTTTATTAAGTATTAAGTATTTCTTAGTATTAAGAAAGCCCATAGTTAATCTAGGTTGGAGTAGGTGAGATAAAGAGATCAGAAAAAGGTGTTCCCAGAGTCTGTGTCCTTTCTATGACGTTAAATGAAGGTAGAGTCTAGTGTTAGTAATTTTCTGTCTGGTAACCGCATTGAAGTAGAATAGAAACTCATCTACCTCTCTATTCTCTTTCACGGTTTCTGTCACCTGTTTGGTATGACTTACTTGATGGTAAACATGCAATTTAAGAGTTTTTCTAAGCGCTGATATTTGTTTCCATTCTGTAGAATGAGTTACGTATAGGTTTTCTTTTGGCACTGCTAAAGCCATTTTGTTCCCATATTTCTAAATCTTGAGTTAAGGCTTGCCAGCAATAGTGCGAGTCTGTTATCAGCACTATTTCATCTAACTTCTCTTTTTTGCAGTATGCTAAGGCTTTCAGTACAGCTGTAACTTCAGCTGCCTGCGCTGAACCTCCTACCGTGCCCTTTTCTATATGTATAGTTTTATTTTTTAGTTTCACTAGGAATCTCCATTTACTAGTTCCCTTTCTACTTCCTCAATCTGTATAGATTTTTGGAAATTTTGAGAGACTACTAGGTCGGGTTGTCTCCCTGTCTTTCTTAGGTCCTGACTTAACATGTTCAAATTTGAACTGATTGTCCTCTAGAATCATTTGCCATTGATCCCACCTGAACTGATGTATTCTAGGATAGTTTTTGACTAAATTGTCTCTGAGTCTCCTTAGCTCTCCTAGGTAAGTTCTGACTATAATCTCCATATCCTTAGCTTGTGTTTTAATGGGAATTAGTCTTTTCGCCAACACTGCTAGGATTTCTTTTGCGGAGCCTGCATCGAATCTCTTTTCTACTGCTGTCTTAAAATCGGTCATGAATCCTACTGGCAGCTTTTCTCATTCGTTATATAATGGGTACTGTTTTTGTCCGATTCTAACTCAACAATTAACCTGCGATGTGGTTTTCTTCTAACCAACATCCCACTGGATAATATTTTCTCTATTAATTCTTCCTTAGCCTTTTGAGCCTTTTCTGTCAACTTAAAGCTTCCTCCTTTGAGTGTTTTGTAAAGGGGCTTAGCCATTTTAGCGAAATTAGGTATTAGACACCTTCAATAATTTAGGGTCCCTATCAAGCTTTGTACGTCCTTTATTTTTTCTGGAGTTCCATAGTTTTCTGATTCTACTTTTTCTTTCATGGTATTTGAGGGTCCCTTGTCGGTTCCTGCCAATGCAAAGCCCAGGAAATCTACTTCTTTTTGGCTATTTCCATCTTTTAAAGTGAGGGTTTGAGTCCTGCTTTAGTAATCCTATCCAGAATTTTGTCTAGAATATCTAGATGTTCGTGCTCTGTTTTAGAGATTATTAGGATGTCATCTAGACTTTAAGTATTTCAATCATTATTCCCTGGAATATGTTTGGTGCGTTCAAATATCCCTGAAGGAGTACTGTGTAAACGTATTGTTTTCCATTATGGGTGAAGGCTGACTTTCTTTGTCTAAAGGAACTGCCCAGAATCCATTTGCTAGGTCTATCTTACTCAACATGCCACCTGTTTCTACAGAGTCTGTAGTTTCTTGAGCATTTATTAATTAACGAGTATCTGATACTCAGTGGTGGAAAGAGTACTGAAAAAAATCATACTCAAGTAAAAGTACTATTACTTCCCAAAAAAGGTACTGTGAGCAGAGTAAAAGTACCTGTCCTAAATACTACTCAAAGTATGAGTAAAAAGTAGCCCTTTTAAAAGTACTCTAGAGTAGTGAGTATTATGCTGTGAATGTTATTCCACTTTATACCCTGCAAATTAAAAATGTATCTTACATCAGTGTCGTTCTCTTTTATGGACATTTCTCAGTTTTGAGAAAATTATATATACATTAACAATTTAACATAAAAAGATGAGCCTGTAGCACAAATTAGAAAATTACACCGAAGTTAATATAGCATGCGTTAACGGACAAGTGTCTCAACATGAACGTAGACCTGCAGAGATTTTAATGTAGGGGCCAACCACGAGCCTAGAATTTGTTGTTCAGTTTTACAATGAGCTGATTCTCAAAATTTGTACTGTCCAGCCTTGCTCGATTAGGTGTAAACAGCTGCCCAGCACAACTAAAAAGGCGCTCGCATGCCACAGAGGCAGGCAAGGGTGTGTTCAGTTTGAGGCTTAGCTTTTTCACCAAAGGAAACGAGTGAAGCATTCCCATCTCTTCTGAGGCACAAGCCAAGTGTCCATCCAATTCAGATGCAGTTGGGGATGGAACAGTCTTAATGGAAGAGAAGAAGTCTTCCTTGTCAGAGGCATCATGCTGTGATTCATTTTGCTGGGTGCCCTTCATGGCATCAAGATGTTGCAGGATGTAATCCATACCTACCATATACACAATACAAACATTAATAGTAATTGTGGATAATGCTGATAGACAAACTATGGCATGTTCACTAGTGTGTTATGGACCAACTATTGGGGTCGTCATGGATATTTTAGAAATTAAATAAAGCTGTTCACTTGCTACATAAGCACTGCTGCATTTACTACCCTATAACCCCTCAATACCCTGGTCTTTTCTAACATTGTTTCACAGTCTGACTGTGCCACAGTAGACAATTAAATAAATATTGAACCAACAGCTTAACGCCACACAAACCCATACAGAGTAGTGGAACAGTTACAAGTGGGATAAGCAAAATGTACCCATGACTCCTGACAAAAAAAATTCTGCATGTTCTCACTAACAAAAACTGGCATAATATCAATTTCATCAGATAATCTGTATTCCTGTACAATATATTAGGAATATCTTTTATGACGTGGGCCTTGTCAGTCCATGACATTTTGAATTTTGGAAGAAGAATTGTAGCACTGAGGAGTTCCAGATCTTCCATAAACTCCCCAAAGCACTTTTGTAGACCCTGCTGCAGAGCATGAATAAGGGGAAGACATATCTTGATTGAAGCCTCCATCTTTTTGAGCTTGGAATCAAGAAGGTAGATGGTGGGAAGCAGCCACCCCATCTGAGTGTTTGTTTCAGACTGAAGGATGTTCAAGGCCATGGATACAGGCTTCACCACAATGCAGTATTCAGAGAGGTAAGAAACTTCAAAAAAAAAAAAGAAAAAAAAAAAAAAGTAAAATCTAAACAAACACAACCTTAGGTATTCCAATTAGAACAATGTGAGATTGAGCAAACAGACTTACATTTTCATTTTGAATGCTGCACATACATTCCGAAGGGATGCTTCTCCCTGCTCCTTTAGGATCCGCATCACCCTCTCTGCAGCATTGTACATTGAATTCCATCTTGTGTGGTTGGGCTGAATGAACTGCAGCTTACATTCTTCTTGGACGATCTCAGCATTGATGGCAGACCGGCTGGTTTTATTGTATAATGCCTGGCATTTCGCAAACGTTGAACAGGAAAGCTTCTTATATATCTCACTGCTGTCCTCTGCCTTGGAATCATCCACAGTAGCCACCAAATTAAGAAGAGGACACGTGCAACGCTGATGCTTGGGTAGATGATACTCCAACCCTCTGTTAGTGTTTAAAATAGAACAGGTGTCCTGAATCTCAACTCCTTCTGCATTTTCCTCACTCTCCAGTGTCACTACCTCAGCAGAGTCAGCACCAATCAACTCTTGCTGACTCTGTTCACCATACACCTTAAATGGTTTGATAAAATTTGATCAATTATCAGTTGTCGCTCTGACTATTTTTTCTGAGATGCTAAATTCTGAGTGGATGTCATCCAGGGTCCCTGTGAGCAAATCAAACGCACGTGATCCTTTCAAGGCAATGGAAGCAGACCGTCTTTCCAGTGTACATTCATCGATCCAGTGTGCAGTTACACCGATGTAACGCCGTTGTCATGCTGTCCAACAATCAGTAGTGGTACCTATATAGCTGACTTTTGCCATCTCAGCAATGATTTATTTTTTTTACCTTTGTGGCTGCTTCCTCAATTCTCAGCTTCACAGTTGGCCTGGACATAACTGTACAGCTAGGTTGCATTGTATGGATTAGATTTTTGAATGTTGGAAGTTCAACTATGGTAAAGGGCTGAAGGCTTTCACAGACAAACTCAACTACAAGCCTGTCAACTGTGGACTGAGTAATCTGCCTACATGACATGGAGTAGTCTTTAATCTTCATCTGTCTCACAGCTGAATCACATCTCTGTTCTTCAGAGTTCTTTCTTTTCAAGATGCATTCATTATACTGCTTTAATTTTGATGGATGTTTTCTCTGTAAAAAGAATACACTTCAAAATTAAGTAACTAATTTTTCACCATTGATAAACTTTTGCTTGCATCATTTAAAAAAAATAAACATGATTTAAATATAAAACTGTTTTATGAAAGTTATTTGCCATTCATCGACTACAATTTTAAATTGCCATGCAAGAACACATTACATTTATATATGCACCTATAATAAGCCGCCAAAAAGCAGGTTAATGCGTTTACATGCTGAGCGAAATCTGTGTAAGGGGCAAAAATCTAGCTGTGACGATAGGTTAATGCTTAATGCACTTTGAACCCTGCTAACAACAGGCTAAGAGTGTCCAGCAGTTAGCGCCACGAGCTCGTGCAGCACTGACAGAATACATGCAAATTGTGCATGTATTAGAAAACGAAATGTAACATTCTGCAGTATATTTAGTAATTAAGGCAATTTTGCGATCTCAGTCATCATACAGTAACCAGCAACCAGCAATAACAACCCCCCCGACAGGTTTACTGCATTTATAAAGCGACCGTGCCTCGCACTCTAAGCTGGTTGCTAATTGCTAATTTATTTATTTATTTTTTGCTATTTTTGGCCGAATAATTTTGGTTGCCAAACATTCGGTGCATCCCTAATTCACATTGGCTCATAAAACCTCTACATAAACACACTTGCCCAGAAAAATTGCACATTTATGCCCCCTGCACTATATTTATTGCGACTTATTATACCATTTACCATATTTAAGATATGATACAGATATTCAAAACTTACCTCTATGTGTTTTTTTTAAATTAGAGGAAGAACTCTTGAATGCTGATATTTCAACTGGTCTGGGCAAGCAAAGGAGGCATAACATAATGACACAATTGCCCTTCTTTGCCTTCACTGCAAAAAGCTCCTTCAGGTGTGGCCAAGGATGCTGAAGTGCTGTATTTGAGCTGTTGTATGGAGAAGCATCCACCACACTTCCTCCTTCCTCCTTCCTCCGCAATGATTAAACTAAATTTGTGCCAGGTGTTTTGAAATCTGTCTGATGCAAGTTTTCTATGCGCGATTTGATTGGACAGGAATCACGGGACTGATTATTTTCCTTAGCCAATCACCATTGACAGGAAAATAGCACAGTAAAAGTACCGATACAGCATTAAAAATGTACTCAAGTAAAAGTAAAAGTACACTGTTTTTAAACAATTCATGAAAAAAAACTACTCAATTACAGTAATGAGAGTATTTGTAATTCGTTACTTTACACCACTGCTGATACCGTAAGTTTATTCAGGGCTTTGTAATTGATTACTAGTTGCCATGTTCCATCTGGTTTTGGAACTGCTTGGATTGGGGAGTTAGTAGGTGCTGATGTCACTTGTTTTATTACCCGTATTTTTTCTAACTCTATTAGAGTTAGGGTTATAGCTTCCTTGGCTTTGGGGTTAATGGGATACTGTCTCTGTGGTTTATGTATCCCTCTGACTATAGTATGGATACATTTTTCTCACACTTTCCCACAGTCATTTTTGAAACATGCATAATAATTAAAGTGTTTGTTCAGGATTTGTGCTAGTTTCTCTTTGTCTTCAGCACACGATTCTTGAACTATTCTAGTCATTTCTTTTGCTCTCTCTACGGGCTTGTTCCAAGCAACTATGACTTTCTTAAGGTCTTCAGGACAGATTAGGTCCTGTTCACCCTGTATTACTTCTAAACCGTTTTCTTTATAAATCTATTTTGCTTCTATTTTTCTTTGATAGTCTGCTACTAGTATTTTGCCTTTTGGTTTGAGATTTCCAGCCTCACTAGAGGTAGAAATTTCAGCTCCAGTATCTACACTATATTCTTTTCCCTTTTCTTTTACTACTAATTTGTTTCCCTTTTCTAGAACTTGGAGTGAAGCTATAGCTTCCTTTAGTGAGGCCGCATTTTCCTAGTCATATCTAAACCCTGGCTTCTTAGCCTTTTGCTGGGGTGGCTTTTTGAACTCCCTGGTTCTTGTTTGTGACCTTCCTAACTTGAGTTTTCTTTCCTGCTCTCCCATCGAGGATTTTTTTTTACTTCTGTTCAGGAGTGAGTTTCTCCCAATCTTCCGTGCTGATATAACTCACCCTTCTTCAAATCCCACCAATCTCTGGTGGGATTTGAAGAAGGCGGTTGCAGCACGCAAACCCAGGAATATTACTGAACTGGAGGCCATTGATCATGAGGAATGGGCTAAGATTCCTCAGGAATGCTGCCAGAAGCTGGTGTCTGGCTATGCATCTCGTTTGCAGCAGGTCATAACAGCAAATGGGTGCTCTACTAAGTACTAAAGGTGCTTTCCATGAAGGGGTTGAATAAATTTGAAACTGGAGAAGTCATTATAAGTTGCATTTTCAGTTGAATTTGGGGAAACCACTTGAAGAATTCATTGTGTTGAACTATTTCAATTGCTTTTGTTTGATTAGTTCATTGTAAACAGCTGAAAGCTGATTTTGATTTTAACAATAAACCTGATTTGCAATGGGGGTTGAATAATTTTGATTGCAACAGTGTATATATATATATATATATATATATATATATATACAGGTGCATCTCAATAAATTAGAATGTCGTGGAAAAGTTCATTTATTTCGGTAATTCAACTCAAATTGTGAAACTCGTGTATTAAATAAATTCAGTGCACACAGACTGAAACAGTTTAAGTCTTTGGTTCTATTAATTGTGATGATTTTGGCTCACATTTAACAAAAACCCACCAATTCACTATCTCAACAAATTAGAATATGGTGACATGCCAGTCAGCTAATCAACTCAAAACACCTGCAAAGGTTTCCTGAGCCTTCAAAATGGTCTCTCAGTTTGCTTCACTAGGCTACACAATCATGGGGAAGACTGCTGATCTGACAGTTGTCCAGAAGACAATTACTGACATGTTAACAGAAAGTTGAGTGGAAGGAAAAAGTGTGGAAGAAAAAGATGTACAACCAACCGAGAGAACCGCAGCCTTATGAGGATTGTCAAGCAAAATCGATTCAACAATTTGAGTGAACTTCACAAGGAATGGACTGAGGCTGGGGTCAAGGCATCAAGAGCCACCACACACAGACGTGCCAAGGAATTTGGCTACAGTTGTCGTATTCCTCTTGTTAAGCCACTCCTGAACCACAAACAACGTCAGAGGCTTCTTACCTGGGCTAAGGAGAAAAAAAAACTGGACTGTTGCCCAGTGGTCCAAAGTCCTCTTTTCAGATGAGAGCAAGTTTTGTATTTCATTTGGAAACCAAGGTCCTAGAGTCTGGAGGAAGGATGGAGAAGCTCATAGCCCAAGTTGCTTGAAGTCCAGTGTTAAGTTTCCACAGTCTGTGATGATTTGGGGTGCAATGTCATCTGCTGGTGTTGGTCCATTGTGTTTTTTGAAAACCGAAGTCACTGCACCCATTTACCAAGAAATTTTGGAGCACATCACGCTTCCTTCTGCTGACCAGCTTTTTGAAGATGCTGATTTCATTTTCCAGCAGGATTTGGCACCTGGCCACACTGCCAAAAGCACCAAAAGTTGGTTAAATGACCATGGTGTTGGTGTGCTTGACTGGCCAGCAAACTCACCAGACCTGAACCCCATAGAGAATCTATGAGGTATTGACAAGAGGAAAATGAGAAACAAGAGACCAAAAAATGCAGATGAGCTGAAGGCCACTGTCTAAGAAACATGGGCTTCCATACCACCTCAGCAGTGCCACAAACAGATCACCTCCATGCCACACCGAATTGAGGCAGTAATTAAAGCAAAAGGAGCCCCTACCAACTATTGAGTACATGTACAGTAAATGAACATACTTTCCAGAAGGCCAACAATTCACTAAAAATGTTTTTTTTAATTGGTCTTATGAAGTATTCTAATTTGTTGAGATAGTGAATTGGTGGGTTTTTGTTAAATGTGAGCCAAAATCATCATAATTAAAAGAAACAAAGAAATAAATGAACTTTTCCACGACATTCTAATTTATTGAGATGCACCTGTGTATATATATATATATATATACACACACACACACACACACATAGGTTTACGTTTATGAGTTCGAGTCAAGACCAAGTCCTTAACCGCCACGTCCGAGTCCTTAATGGCAGAGTCTGAGTCCAGTCCGGCTGAGTCCAGAAAGTAATTAAATTGAAAAAAGATTCGAAATTGCAATTGTAAAATCAACACTGAGCTGTTAAATTAATATTTTAACCTTCACAATCCAATGACAACATAAATGTAACAAAAATACCACTATTACATCTTGCCATTGCCATTTAATATTTTTATTTCACGTCATCAGTACCTCAACTAGTTTCCTATCAAAAAATGGTTTCAGTGAAAAAAAGGAATATAGAGGTATATGTAGAATTTTATTTTATTACAAGTGTATGAAAATACAATAACAAAACAGGTTAATTTGTATCACACTATATTGTGTCCTCCAGTTCGAGTTGACATTTCAAGAAACCCTTTTCACACTTCTGTGTTCGGGAACCATAAGTCGTCATAGTTGGGTAAACTGTGGTGGTGACCGTAAAGACCAGTAATAGCCACTTCCACTGCAGTGTTCCGTTTTGCTCAAATTCTAAAAGAAAACGTTCAGATTTGTCTTTCCATAAATTTCCAAATGCACAACAAAAACAAATTCTTGAGAAGTGCAACATTTAAACATAGTGACTTTGTCAATTATACAGAAACAGAGCTCTTAATTGAGTGAATCTGGAGAAGCAATGAGTTCATAACTGAAATGAAAAACTAGACCTTTATTACTATAATGAGTACATGACTGCATATCTCAGTTTAGTACTACAAACAAAGTACTAAACCACCTCCTACAAAGTTCAGCATCTTTTGGAAATTCATGGAAAGACAAATTTTCTTTTTTTAAAAGAAAAAGACGTTTTCTTTTAGAATTTGAGCAAAACGGAACACAGTGGCTATTACTGGTCTTCATGGTCACCGCCATAGTTTACCCAACTATGACGACTTCCGGTTCGCGAATGCGGAAGTGTGAAAAGGGTCTATTATTTGATGCTTCTCCCCCACAGTTACTGTATATAGGCTGAGAGAGAGATTAAAGAGTAGAGTTGCATTTAGCAGCATGTCACAGCAATAATCTTCATGCTTTATTAGTGCTTTTAATCTGTCTATGAATGACAACAAACTCATTTCTGAACACAGCTCTGTTCTTGTAACTTTTTTTCATTTTAATTCCTAAAATGAAAAAAAAAATCCCTATTGTCAGAATACAGACTCGGAGCAGGATGCAAGTGCAGGTAAAATTCAGTTTATTAGGAACACAGAACAAATCCAAATCGTAAGGCAGCATGAATAAACAGTCCAGGGACGAGCGATCAGCAAATAATATCACAGGGGCAAAAACAGTAATCCAAAAATGAGAAGCCAGGCAAAGTTCAAAAACCAGAAAACACAGCGCAAATATCACCGGCTGGGTAATGACAGAACACAAGGTAACTGCGCAAATACTTCACAAAGAAACTGAAACACAATGGAGTTTATATAGGTGCACAGTTATGAGTATGTGACTGTGAATAGGTGTGTGTTGTTAAAAGTCCAGTGACTGAGTGTGTGTGAATGTGGATGTACTGTGGGAAGTGGAGTCTGGGGCGGCCATGTTTGTAGGCCTCTGTGTATGCTAGGAAATGGAGTCCATGTTGCAGTTTAAACTAATACCTATCAAGAAGTATTAAGAAGTACAGTTCACATTTTACATGAAATTCAAGACTGGAATCACCAAATGCTAATGTTTAGGGGTGGGCGATATTTACATTTACGTTTATAGCATTTAGCAGACGCCCTTATCCAGCGCAACACACAACAGTGCTTTAATTTCTCCATCAACGAATATTTCATTTCTGGTTCGTATGATTACAACGAAGTACACTGAACACAAACCTGTTGAAAAGAGAGCAACTGTTAGGAGTTGTTGTACAATTTTTTATTTTTTATTTTTTTTTGGGAAGAAGAAGAAGAAAACACTAACTATCAAGGGCTAAGTATTTAAGAAAGAGGTATGTCTTTAGGCATATCTTGAAGATAGCCAGTGACTCAGCTGTTCTGACATTGATGGGAAGTTCATTCCACCACCTTGGTGCCAGAACAGAGAAAAGTCGTGAGGCAGATCTACCTTGTATCCTGAGAGAGGGTGGGACCAGTCGAGCAGTGCTTGTTGACCTGAGGGTGCGTGGTGCGGTGTGTGGGGTGATGAGAGCTCTAAGATAAGAGGGTGCTGTTCCACTTTTGGCTTTGTAGGCAAACATCAATGTTTTGAATCTGATGCGTGCAGCTACTGGAAGCCAGTGAAGGGAGCGGAGCAACGGGGTGGTGTGAGAGAACTTAGGGAGGTTGAAAACAAGTCGTGCAGCTGCATTCTACATCATCTGTAGAGGACAGGTGGCACTCAAAGGTAGACCTGCCAGGAGTGAGTTGCAGTAGTTTAGTCTGGAAATGACAAGAGACTGCACAAGCAGCTGAGTGGCCTGTGTTGTTAGAAATGGATGAATCCTTCTAATGCTGTAAAGGATAAACCGACAGGACCATGTTAGATTAGTAATATGTGATGAAAAGGACATATGATATGACTACAATCTTATTTTACGATAACAATACGTTTTCTCAGGTAGGTCTATCAGTAGTATTCAAGTAAGAAATACTACGAAACTTGAATAAAGCAATTAAAAGTTATTCAGTCAAATGAGTGAGTGAGTGATTTTCTCTTTGTCTTTTGTTATTTGATTAACATTAATGACACAGACAGCAGGAGGTTTATTAGACTGCGGTCACTTTACGACCTAATACACAGATCCAATATACTGTATTGACACACCTTCAATTTTTCTCCAACTGTTTACATTCAATTAAAGGGGTCATATCATGATTTTTAATGTTTTCCTTTTGTTTGGGTGTGTAATGTATCTGTTTGTGCATGTATAAGTCTCCCCCAAAGGGATTTATTTTATCTAACAGAGAGCCCTGCTCCAGACCTGCCTGAAACACATCGTTCGAAGTCCAGATTTACTTCCATAATTTCTCTACATCACAAAGTGCATAATCCCACCCAAAGGCGGCCACGAAGAAAGAAGGCGAGGCTTCAGTGAATTCAGGTGCCATGTTGAGCAAAGCAAAACCTTTGTTTAGCTTTCCAAAAGGACTAAATCAGTAGTTACTGTTTATTTATAATGCTGTTCCTGAGCAGTACAACCTGAACGTTTGCTTTTGCACAGCGCATTTTACGGAGCACAGCTTCCTGAACCTGGGAGAGTACAAGGCAGACCACACACAAAAGCTACTCCTGGAAATTGGGGCGATTTCCACTTTGCTCGGACAATCTTTTACTTCGAATCAGAACCTGTAAGTATGTTTAATTATTTTATGAAGTATCTGCTATTGACTGTTCAAATGCGGAATTTTGTGTTGTGGCTCAGTTGTAGACCTCTGCTAACGTGCTAGCTAAACTTTGCTAAGTTGCCTCAGTATTGTAAGTGTTTGTATGTTCATGGTCTGACAGAGACATTGATTGTAGATGCTTTTGTGATTTTATCTTGAAACAGTTTATATCAATCGAATCACAAGAATCCTAGCTTTCAGAAGATGTATCACATGAGTACCTATGTACACACAGCAGCTGTGTACAGCATAGTTAATCCGTTGTGGGCGTCGGAATTTACATCGTATCTGAAAAGTGAGAGAGTTACAAAATAAAAACGTACCACTGTGAAACGTTCTGTCTGACTCTGCAAATTGTGCTTGCAAACTTGTTTCCGCTTGATCATCTGCATTTTCTGAACTGGGCTCGAACTGATACGATAAAACTGACGACATGTTGCTTAGGAACTTAGAATTGCTTTAGAAGCTTTGGAGGCTAAAGCTAACCCATATCACAACACAACAGGTCAGCTGGCCAATCAGAACACTCTGGGCTTTTCAGATGGAGGGGCTTTGGAGAAATTAGAGCATTTTAGGCAGCCTGGGAATAGAGGAACTGCAATAATGTATTTTATTTGACAAATAATGCGTTTTTTGAACATTAAAGCATGCTAACCTATTTTATTACACCCAATAAACAAAATAATTAACGTTTAAAAACGTTTAAGAATCATGATCTGACCCCTTTAAGACATAACCGACTGTTTACATGAATACTCGGCCAGACCTGCATTTTGACATGATTTGTGTGTATTTATTTGACCGTCCAAGCGTAATAAGCCGCTAAAGAGAACTCAATTCGGTACTCGCACAATAAGGCGGCCCCCTTGTTAGCTGAACTGTTAATCATCCGGGGCTGAGCCCAGATTCTTCTCCATAAATTAAAAAAAAAAAAAAAAAAACACTTTTAAAATGTACTTCTGAATACACTGTTTGCATGTATTTTTTTCTTTCTTGTGAGGGCTAATTGAAAATTGGACAAAAAGTTGGATTTATCATAAAACTTGCCTTGGGTGTTATTGTTTGCAGGACTACCAGACCGATAGCATACAAAACTTTTTGGCTATTTAACACGAGACTATAGACTAGTTTGGTGTTGCTAGCCAAGGGGAGGCACAACTAAGCTAACACTGTGGCTTAGTTTAACTGCTACAGAGCCATGCAAAGTGTGTTATCTGTCCTTATGCTCTTCTCATATCATATTCACGTAATTTATACATATTTACAAACTCATATAGACATTTAAACACCTTGTTTTCCTGCTCAGCATGAGAGGATGTTACTGTTTCAGTTTCAACCCCTTTACTGGCTTAAAAAAAAAAATAAAATCGACATATCCATTTTTCCTCACACTGACTGTGAGCTAGCGTTTGGGAGAATTGAGACTGTCAGCCAATAAGACTTTCCTAAGTATTTCCATGTATTTTCCTGTAAACCCTGTCTGATTGGTCTTGACTCCATTCACTGAAGAAATAAAATTACAGGCCGTCTTCTTTTACTGATGTTTAGTTACGTAGTGACAAACCGCTGCAAGTGGAGAATTATTCTGGGTTAAAAAAAAAATGCCCAGGCCAGGTTAAGCCCCTGCACATGATGCGGGCGACTGTACTCGTCCAAAATTTCAGAATCTGTGTGAAGGTCGACTACAAATTTACCCAAGTGCGTTACAAGTCCAAGTTCGTTCATAATTGGACTCAAGTCCAAGTTCGTTCATAATTGGACTCGAGTCCGAGTCCAGGATCGACTACCCCAACTCTACTGACATTTTTGTCAAAATTGAGTTATTCACATATTCTAATTCTGTGACAACTTATTTACATTATGTGATTTTTTTAAGTTGTGTACATTTTGGGAATTTTTATTTAGAAACAAAAAGGTTCTATCTAAGTCGAACTCTAACTTGGCTCAGTAAGGTTCTATTTGTGAGCCAGTCAGAACTTCAAATGCACACAAGAGGACCAATCAGGATCAGCTTTCTTTGTCATGTCGCCGCACTGCTCCGTGACAGCGGGAAAGGGAGCAGAAAACACGAACTCAGTGAAGACTAAACAATGCCACGCAACGCGATGTTTATAAGACACCTATGGAGCCCCTGAAGTGACCTGTGCAAAAAAAAAAAAATCACAGAGACTTTTGCACGAGAAACTTTTCGCGTGCGCACGAGAAACTTTTCTTGTTACAGTTTCCGGTGTGTGTATAGCTCTCTTCCGTTTGTGTCGTTGCCATTGTTCATTTACACGTAAACAAACTGAGAGCGCATGGATGCACATGAATTTATAGATATATATTTTATAATATTTTATTTATATTTTATATTTTTTTTACCAAATGGGTTAGACAAGTGCAAACACAATCAATCCCATATAGGCTGATTACATGGGTCCGAGATACACAATTATGCACCATTGAACACCATTACACCATTGAATTTTTTATTTTTTTGTGACACTTGGACTAATGTTCAAATGTTATAGCTGCTAAGTTAAGCTACTTCAATCTAATCAAAATAAATATATTAAAAAAAAAAATTGTTTTTAAAAAATGATAAAAAAACAAAACAAAAAAAACATTGTGCTAATTTTCCGAAGGTGACTTTGCTGTCAGTCAGTGTACCCAAGGTAAGAACTACATTATTATATCAAAACTAAAAACTGAAATGTGTTAGAGATACATTGTTTTCACAACATAATGTTAACCAAAACATTAGTTTGGCGTCTTGTCACGTTAGAATTACAGCTAACTGACATCACTGGGTAGCTAACTCCCTCAGAGTTTGCGCCTCTTTTTTACTGTTAGAAGACAGTATACCATTTTTCCTGAATTTCTGGCACCCCATAACAAAAATGATAAGAATTGAGATTTAAAACTAGTCCTACAATCTGTCCGAATGTGTTTAATAGCAATTTATCAAACAACTGTTGAACAAGCAGAACATAAACTCATGTACAATATCTTTGACTTCCAGCAGTCAACTCAAATCTCTCATCCACAGCCGCTATATTTTACAAATGAGGATTTATTGATAGATTGTCATGACATCTGCATCTGTGCAGTTCTTTGTCATAAATGCATCTGTTTTAATTGTGAAAAAGGGACTTAAAAAAGAGTGGCAAAATGGTTGATTAATGTATTTTCTCTTTTTAAAGGGGACAGAGGAGTGAGGAGCTGCACTGTGTGTGTGTGTGTTTTTTGTTGTAGTTTATTTTGTTTTTGTAATACTTCATGTTAGAGTTTTCAGGTATGCAGATATGAACAGTACAAGTTACAATCTGGCAGGAGCTGCACTGCATTTTTCTGCATCATAGTTTTTTGGAATACTTTACAAGTTTTCAAAAGTTATTTACAAGTTAGTAAAGTTATGTACAAATTATTCCCACTAAAACCTTGCTTAATAAAGTAAAGCATAAACTACTGGTCTCTCTTCATTGAAGCAATACATTTTATATTTTAGTGTACTTTAGTGGGTTAAATGTAATATTTGTATTTAGAGGTTCAGTGTAAAATATGGTAGCCCATGTATATATACCTGTTGTGGCCCATAAGAGCACTAGATAAGACCTAGCTGGGTCCCATCATCAACCCATATAGGCAGACTCCTGTAGGCCCCAAATGGGAGAAACCTGGGTTACCCATATGGGCCCTATATGGAGCCCATCAAGGGCCCATCATCAACCAATCTGGGCTAACCCATGTGAGGCCTCCATGGAAACTGAGGACAAAATTAGCTGGGCTCCAGTTGGGTAGCCCAGGTGGGCCCCAAATATCAGCCCAGGTGCAAGCCCTTTGGGCCCCACATGGGTGTGTTGGCTGGGACATTTACTTGAGTACTGTACTTAAGTACACTTTGTGAGTATCTGTACTTTAC
This sequence comes from Cranoglanis bouderius, assembly GCA_023630585.1. Lineage (NCBI taxonomy): Eukaryota > Metazoa > Chordata > Actinopteri > Siluriformes > Cranoglanididae > Cranoglanis > Cranoglanis bouderius. The sequence goes on along the minus strand of CM042549.1, from coordinate 13,065,285 downwards.
TAAGTATTATTTTTTCTGAAAACTTGTGACTTTAACTTCACTACATTTGAAAGACAAATATCGTACTTTTCACTCCACTACATTTCTATCAAGGTCCTCGAGTTGAAAGTCGTTACTATGTAGCAGCTTTGAAAATCAGTGTTGTTTTTTTTTCTTCTCTAAAACGTGATTGGTTTTTTGCAGGTGACAGACAGCCTATCATTAATCACACTTGTAGGGTCACATGTCGTGAAGTTCAATGATTTCCCAGCATTTTTTGAACATTGATCAGTTGGCAAAATGGAAGAAGACAGTTCCTCGGCACAGTGCATGCACCCATGGCCATACTTAAAAAGTATGTTCCAGTTTTCTGAAAAGGTCAAAGATTCTTTTTCGTTTTAAATGTTTGCTTTGTTTGCCTGAAACAAAGCAAATCACAGCCTTCAAAAACTCGCCGTCCAACCTGCGGAAGCATATTGAGGTATGTAAACTTTTAATTTCTTGTGAAAGCTTGAAATTGTCTGTGCTTTAGAGCTAAAGTTTCAGTATGAAGTATGGTCGGTCAAACAATTTATGGATTTGCCCGCTAAGCTGCCATAGCCTTGTGGATACACCGCTTATGAATAGGTAAGGTGAGCATGCAAAAGCGTGAATTCAAATGTAAATGAGTTTAAGAGTTAAATAAGTCAATATCTTGTAACTTTTATAGTTTTTTTTTTTTTGTTACCTTGCATAATTACTATAGTTAATTAATATGTGTAGAGCTGCACAAGTAATCATAAAAAGATCGCGATCTCGATTCAAACACCCACACGATCTCTTTCCTAAATGGTAACGATTCGCCTGTCTATTAAACCTTTGACAAAAATCACACTGGAACATTCAAATCTGCGTTGGTGCTGCCGCTGCGCCAGAGAGAGCAGTTATCATTTCTGTAGGTTTTGTAACATTCTAAAAGCTCTTTATTCCACAGATACTACAAGCTAGTCAGTGTATTCAGTAGGCTGCTTCAGATGCATAAGGTATTGTAAGTATTACATACAACAATGCAACAATAATAAAACAATGCGTTGACATAAAAAAGGAAGTTTACTTTTGATACTTAAGTACTTTTAAAAGCACGTACTTCTGTACTTTTACTTAAGTAAAAATCTGTCTTTACAACTTTCACTCGTAATGGAGTAATATTTGACCAGTAGTATCTGTACTTTCACTCAAGTAATGGAGTTGTGTACTTTGTCCACCTCTGAGCTTTATGTAGCCAGTGAAACATTTTTCAATGTTTATTAAACTTTACTGAAGCATTGTCTGTTTTCTTGCAGTTTTTAAAGTCTTAAAATGTCTTAAAATTTACAATATTAAGCCTTAAAGGTCAAATAGTTAACATTTTAATTGATGGGGTCTTGCTAACATTTATTATTGTAATTATGTTATTTCAGCCATACTGATCACTAGAGAGAAAGCCATTTTATCTGTCCACTTTCTGTGGAATAAAGTCCTGGTCAGATGTAATACAGTAGCTGCTTTCTGTCTAAACCAAGTGATACTTAAACTAAAGGTTCCTGCAATGTGTTTAATTACCCACCATATTCCTACTTAAAATTAACATCTGCACTGGACAAAATATTTAGCACTGCCTTTTATGTGTAACTTGCAATGCTTTTGAACAAGAAAAAGATTATTCATCCTAAAATATTAAATAAATGTCATAGAAAGCATTAAATTTAACTTTCTCATACATGTAGACACATTGTTACAACACTAATTTTATGTGTGAAAAATTATAAGTAAATTGTTTGTGTTCCTTGAAAATTATTGCTTCAATTAATGTTTTGCAAGATAGAACATTATAATTCCAAGCGGAAAGTGATTTTTAGAATTAGAAGGTGCTATCTGCATTTGACCTGTTCCAAAAATCCCCATTTACAAATTTGAGAGGATTTTGATGTTGTAAATTTAGAATATATTTAGGGTCTCTGTCATTTTCATGTATAAAAGGGACTTGTTCCCCATATCATTTTTGCTATATGGAATGCAAAAACTTTGAAGCTCAATATCTCAAAACTGCTCAGAACACAGATAGAACCTTATAATTCCAAGGTGGGGATTTGTGTCTTGGATCTGTCCAATAAAATTATTAAGAAATTTGTAATGGTTATTAATAGCTGTGTATTTTGTTTTTGATTCATCATTGCACAGAAGAACATTATTTTGGATAGTTTGGGGAAAGATTCATAATATGAACTGTAGACCAACTGTGGGCCACCAGCAAGAATTTAGTATAAACCACCAGCCCAGAAGTGGACCACTGTCAGAAAAATGGCGGCTGCCACTAGAAAAACGATGAGCAAAACCACGGTGGCCATATGTTTGCTGGGTAGTGTTGACTGTAAAAATTTTCCAAAAGGATCGTTGAAGATATTTCATTATATCCATATTGTGGAGGTCAGCCTGTCCATATATCCAGTTTACAGCTGATGAGGGAACATGCTGCAAGTGTAATATAATAGACCAGAAAATGTCCACAATAAAAAAGATGGCAAATCAATATCAGGGCCCAGCTCATCAATATAAACACCATTTCCACCAGCAGGAAGAGGCAGAAAAAAGCAAAGGAAAACAAATTAAATCAAGGAGTGTAAAATATAATAAAATAACATTGCAGTGTTCATAATGTGCTTTTGTTTGCTGTTCATTGAGCTGGGAGCTAGTTCCCAAAGTAGGGGTGTCTGAAACCAGATTTTGGTTGATTTTTCATTAATCTACCACCATAGGATGATGATGGCAAATGGTGTAGTGTAACTTTATTATGGCATGGAACACAGTGACAATAACTTTTATTTTTCCAGTTGTTGCTGCTATTGGATTTGCTCTCTTTGTTCTTATCTGCATATGGCACATATTCAAACTATCCTGGGGGAAGTAATCAGTAGTTTTCATTGGAACTAAACACCAGAAAGTAAAGACACAGCTACATGATACATGAAATATTATCATGATCAGCCTGTGCTTCCCTTTTAAGTCCAATGTCTATGCAACAAATCTTATGTAAGCATATTCAGTTTGATTTCATTCTGTCTTGTGTAGAATCGACGAAGTACACCCAGGCTTGTACCTTGTCAGTTTATTGCGCAGACATCTGAAGGAAAACAAAACACATGTGGACACTGAATATAGGGCAGTAAGTTGCGAGTAAGGGAACATGCACTAGAGAGGTGCTCCTCAAATAGGAGGTTCAACATATTAACAAGTGAAAATTAATTAAAAGAATATGAACAGGAACATAATGTACCTGATGGAAAACACTGAACATAGAGGAGTAGGACACTAAACATAGGGGAGTAGGTTACAGGTAAGGGTGCATGCTAGAGTGGGAGGAAGTTAAAATATTAGTTACTACTATAAAATTAGCTAATTTTCTATGCAATGTGACCACTCATAGATCTTAATGCAATTGCGTTAACTTGCAAAATTAACATAAACACAATTGTATGTGTTAAAAATAATTTTTAAAAATATTAATTAAAAATAAAGTATTAGTACAAACGGTCAATTAATAAGCTTTAGACATGAATAATTACATATTTTGCAAAGGCTTCACTTCTACAATTAACCTAATGCTGGTGTGGAAAAAAAAGTCCATAACATAACCTAATAGTTAAGCTCTATGAATTTGTAGATTCATCACCTCAATAAGCCTGGATACTGGTTTGAACAACCTCCCTTCTCTTGATCTAAACCTTCTTAGAGAATCTTGATCTACAGGTAAAACAACTGGCCTTCAATAAAATCATGGTTCTTAACAATGGCCATATCACAGTCACGTACTATCTCTCCAGCTTCAGAAACACCTTCCACAGGAATGGCTGACCAGTGAAAAACATCTTGCACTCTCTCTGTATGCAGATCAATGGACTCATGCCTGCCTCCACTCATCCATCCAGTGAGCTACTGTCAAAGTTCTTTGGGGTTGCTTCTTCCCCTTCCCACAAAGAGCATTATGCCCTGTTGTCAATCCAAACAATAGTTTGCAATACTGGAGCAGCCTTCAATAAACTGCTGATAGAACAATACCAGCCCAAGAAATGTCCTTAACTTTTTTCAAGATGGTAAAGCTCTTTTCCATAATGTCAGCCTCTGTAATGGTAGTGTAACGTCTGAATGTATCAAACTGATTTCTGAATCAGCCTGGACTTAGCAAAGAAGTTTCTCTGTTTCTTTGAGCTGTGAATCCATATCAGTATCCTCTTCAACCAGATGCCATCGGAATGCTACAGGGGGCACGACCCCCCTCTTCAGACACACACACACACACACACACACACACCCAAACACACACACACAAAGCTTACCTACACGCGCACGTGCGCGCACACACACGCGCACACACACAATGGAAGAATCTCTTTTGAATGTAACGTGTAATTATATGTAATTATTCGATGTCCAAATAGTGTGATGTTTTCTTATTTGCATATATTGTGTCTTTATGTAACCTAACTATAATGATTTTTGATAGTTTAATTTAGGATATTATTTTAAATGTCTGTAACCATGTTTTACCTGTAATATTCTTTATAAGTCCATTGAATTTGGTATGTAGTTAATCATCTCGCGATACCCCGATCGATTATGCATATCACATTACAATGGGATACATTATTTCATGCTTTTTCTTAATTTCATATGTAATACGGTTTAAACCGGGACATGGAAATTCAGGTCTGAGACCAGACAAAGAGAGTTCATCCCGCCAACAAATCCAACTTCCTGATTGGCCAATAGCCCAAAGAGGCGTGTGCGTTGGTGTTGTCTTTAAAACAACACCATGCTTTGAAAACAAACTTCTACACTCCTTACTTCTTCAGATTCTCTTCAGTACTCTTCACTCTCTACACTCTTTCCGGTTTCCCTCCCCCGGGGCCACGTGCCCTGGGAAGAGGAAGCCACTCTCTCTCTCTCTCTCTCTCTCTCTCTCTCTCTCTCTCTCTCTCTCTCTCTCTCTCTCTCTCTCTTGGTGCATGCTGGGAGTGTTTGGGTGTGTGAGTGTTCACAGGAGGTGAGAGCTATCGTGCGCTTTTTTTCTGTTTTCCTTTCACTTTTCTTGATAGAGCTAGTCTCTTTCGGTTAAGTAAAGAGAACAGAGTTATTTGTAAGTTTTTGTATTGAAAGTGTGGTTTATTAGTTAGGTAAGTTAGTCAGGTGAGTAGTAGCAGGGCGGGAGCGGGATGGGGTCCCTCACACAGAGGGTGGCGTCACCTGTCTCCCTCCGCCATGGCGTCAGGTGTGTGCCGGCTAACGGTGTGAGTGTGGAGGAAGTGTTACAGGGAATAGGGAAGGAGATCGGTAATGTGAACATATCATCTGCTTCCTGCATGAACAAAGCGGTGGTGGTCTTCGTGAAGGAGGAGGCTCAGGTGAGACACCTGACTAACACCAGCATTGTGGTAAGTGGTGATTTTGTTTTAGTTTCACCGCTGATTGCCCCGACTGTCCGGGTAACTGTAGCTAACGTGCCTCCGTTCATTTCTGACGAGGAGATGCACTACGGAAAGGTAGCAAGTGCGATTAAAACAGTTCCCCTAGGCTGTAAGGACGGAGGATTAAAGCACGTCTTGTCTTTCAGGAGACACGTGTTCATGTTCTTAAACCAACAGGAACTGGACGTGTCTTTTAGAGTGGTGTATGAGGGCAGATCGTACATGGTGTACGCTAGCACAGGACACATGAAGTGTTTTGAGTGCGGGGATGTTGGACATATGAGGGTAGCGTGTCCACACAAGGCTCAGGCCTCTGAGGGGGCAGCTGGACAGGGTAACGTGGAGGCAGCTGGGCAGGGTAACCTGGGGGCAGCTGGGCAGGGTAACGAGGGGGCAGTTGGGCAGGGTAACGAGGAGGCAGCTGGGCAGGGTAACCTGGGGGCAGCTGGGCTGGGTAAAGAGGGGGCAGCAGAGCAGAGTAATGAGGGGGCAGCGGGGCAGAGTAATGAGGGGGCATCTGGGCAGAGTAACGAGGGGGCAGCTGGGCAGGGGATTGAGGCAGCGGGGCAGGGTAACGAGGGGGCAGCTGGGCAGGGGATTGAGGAGGCAGCGGGGCAGGGTGGTGAGGTTGAACAGATCACTGAGGAGGAAGCTAGACATAGCAGTGAGGAGTCCATCATTATAGGTGTTGCAGTAAAGGAAGCTGAAGGTGTGCAGACCGCAGATACAGTTAAGAGTGAAGCTCAGGTTACTGAGAATATAAAGAAACCATGTGATAACAGGGAGGAGATCACTGTGAGCCTGAACACTGAAATGGTGGAATCAGAGGAAAATTGTGTTAGTGGTGGTATAACTGGTGCCAGAGAAGACAGGTCAAAAGGTGAGGACATTGTTGATGCAGAAATGAGGGACGAAGACACAATGTCTGAGATTTCTGATGTTGGGTCACAGGAAATAGAAGACACGTACTCTCTCGAAGACATTAATGATTTTCTGGATGTAACATTCGGCAAAGTGGTTGAGGTGAAAGACTTTTTTCCAGATACAGACAAATTCATAGCATCAGTAGTGCTGTTACAAAAGACAGTGAGCCTTGAAGCTCTGAACAAAAAGAAAAGGTTTAGACTGAAAAAGATGATCACGAAACTAAGGAAAATCAAAATAAAATAAAATAGTTAAATGGATAAATCACATCTGGTGTCTTTTTTACTTTATTGTCTCCTTTCTGTCTCTATCTTTTTTTCCTTTTTCCCATGGAAATGTTTAAAATTGGAACATTAAACATTAATGGGGGTAGAGACAGGAATAAATTAACAACAATGGTAAAGTTTATAAGTATTAAAAAGCTCAATGTTATTTTTTTGCAAGAAACACACACTGATACTGATAATGAAGTAGAATGGGGAATGTGGTGGAAAAGGAATATTTCCATGAGTCATGGGACAAGAAACAGTGCCGGGGTTGCAATTTTATTTTCTGAACATGTAAACAACATTTTAGAGGTAAAGGAAATAGTTAAAGGAAGACTGTTACTAGCAAAAGTAGAATATAAAGGTACTGTTTTTGTTTTTATAAATGTTTATGCTCCTAACAGTGGCCCAGAGCGAATGGTTTTCTTTTTAGAACTTAAGAAGTTGGTTCAAAAATATGATGATAGTGTGTGTGTTATATTGGGGGGTGATTGGAACTGTACCACTGATTTTACTCTTGACAGAAATGGGGAAGAACCTCACAGCCAGTCAGGTATCTTTTTATCCAAAGTTGTCAAAGAATCTCAAATGACTGATACTAGACATGAAGGGGTACGACAGTATACATGGCTCAAAGTAAATGATAACAGGGTCAGTGGGGCAAGGTTAGACAGGTTTTATTTAAAAAAGACCTGGAATAACAGAGTTACGAATGTTTCTATTGCACCCAATGGGTTTTCAGATCATCACATAGTCTTATTAAATATAAATATAAAGAAAACTTTGAAAGCAAACTATTATTGGGTTTTTAATGTTAAATTATTACAAGATGTTTCTTTTTGTGAGATTTTTAAAACTTTCTGGGATAGCTGGAAAATGAAGAAGGGTTCTTTTGAAAGCCTTAGCCAGTGGTGGGATGTGGGGAAGATCAACATTAAAATGCTGTGTCAGAATTATACATCCTTCTCAACCACTATGCTGAAGGAAACAGTGCAGTCTCTACAAAGAGACATTGAACTCATTGAAAAACGCATCATGGACAGCAATGACACCACACAGGGAGATGGACTAAAGAAAAAGAGAAAAGAACTCGGCTCCCTGTTAGAGGAACAAGCTAAAGGGGCACTGATAAGAGCAAGATACTGCTCCATTAAAGACATGGATGCTCCCAGTACTTTCTTTTTTAATCTTGAGAAAAAAAGTGTTCAACAGAAGACGATGTGCCATCTTTGTCGTCCGGATGGATCCATCACATCCGACCCGGCAGAAATGAGGAGACTAGCAAGTAACTTCTACAGACAGTTATACAGTGCTGAGAGCTGTGATGCTGAATCTGCTGAGGACTTACTCAAAGAGCTGCCACAAATACAGCAAACACAAAAACAGGAATTAGACCGGACCATCACTCTTCAGGAACTTACAGAGGCAATGTCTCAGCTATCCAAGGGACGATCCCCTGGAATAGATGGATTACCCGTGGACTTTTATAAACATTTCTGGAGGTTAATGGGACAAGACTTACATGAGGTTTTATCAGAATGCATACAAGCTAAATCACTCCCTGTAAGTTGTCGGAGAGCAGTCCTATCACTGCTCCCAAAAAAAGGAGACTTGGGACTTTTAAAGAACTGGAGGCCAGTCTCTCATTTGTGTTCTGATTATAAAATCTTCTCCAAGTGCCTAGCCATTAGACTGAAACTTGTTTTAGATTCAGTTATAAAAAATGATCAAACTTATTGCATCCCAGAAAGGGCTATAATAGATAACCTTTTTTTATTAAGGGACATAATCGATTTTAATCAGCTAAATAAGAATAAACTGGGAATCCTGTCACTAGACCAGGAAAAAGCTTTTGATCGTGTAGACCATGGGTACCTTTTTAATGTGTTGAAGCACTTTGGCTTTGGAGAAGGTTTTATATCCTATGTAGAACTTCTGTACTCTGAGGTATGTGTGATGGTTAAAGCAGGGGGAGGTTTAAGTGCCCCAGTACCGGTGACTAGAGGTATTAGGCAGGGCTGTCCACTCTCCGGACAGTTATACAGTTTAGTCATCGAACCCCTACTATGTAGGCTCAGAGCAACACTGAAAGGGACTTTAATACCAAAAGTTAATGGTCATTTTAAGGTGGTCTTAGCAGCTTATGCAGACGACATTACTGTTTTTATCACTGAGAAAGATGACATCACACTTTTAAAAAACATTATTGGGACATATGAAAAAGCTTCTTCTGCACGGGTAAACTGGTAAAAAAATGAAGGTTTTAGGTTGGGCAACTGGGAGCACAGAGCAGTTCCACAACTTCCAGGAGGGCTACAGTGGAGAAGAGATGGACTAAAAATCCTGGGGGTATTTTTAGGAAATGAACAATTCCAGAAAAAAAATTGGGAGGGGCTGCTGGAAAAGGTGTCTGCCCGATTGTCCAAGTGGAAATGGCTATTACCACATTTGTCTTACAGAGGAAGAGTTCTGGTAGTAAACAACCTGGCTGCCTCAACTCTGTGGCACAGGACTATTGTTATGGAACCACCTGAAGAGCTGGTTTCTAACATATAAAGAAGAATAGTGGACTTCTTTTGGAGTGGACAACACTGGCTGCGTGCTGCAGTACTCTACCTGCCGGTACAGGAAGGTGGGCAAGGGCTAGTAGACGTGAGGAGCAGAATCCGTGCCTTCCGGATACAAGCTGCACAGAGACTCCTATACCACAAAGATGTGGTGTGGGAGAAAACTGCAAGTGCCCTCCTGAGGAGAGTAGGTGGCCTCAAGCTCGACAAACTTCTGTTCTTAATGAAGCTGGAAGAGTTGAGCTTGTCCGAGCTGACCCCTTACTACAGATCCATGCTGCATACATGGAAAACAGTAACAAGAACAGAAAGAGTCATGGACAATCTAGAGCAGTGGACTCTGGAAGAACCACTCTTCTTCAACCCTTTCATAAAATCGAGACTGCTGTCCTCGGTGAGCATACGCAGGTGCCTACTGGACAACAACATCACAAAGCTGGGCCACCTACTAGACGAAGGCGGCTGGATACCAACGGAAGAGCTGAAAGCAGTGACGGGGCTGAGATCTTTGCATCTAACAGCGAAACTGCAGGAAGAACTGTACAATGCACTACCAAGCAGCTACAAAATGTACATTGGACAGAGACATGGGACTACTCATGACAGGAGGAACGACATGGAGTTTCCAGGACTTAGATTTTTCCCTGCAGTTAGAGCGGAGGAAGAGGATGAAGCCACAGACTCCATTTTGTCTTTCAAGACTCCACAGTCGAACCTCTTCAAGGACATGTCTAAGAAAGCCATGTACCAAATAACGGTAAAAGTGCTGCACAAAGATTCCTTGAGGAGACAAAAAGTCTCAAGGTGGCCAGGGATGTTGAACCCAGACATTCTTGTGAGAGACAGGTGGAGGACCCTGTATAAACCCCCTGTAGAGAAGCATACTGCTGACCTGCAGTGGAGGATTATTCATGGGGCGATAGCTGCAGACGGACATGTGGCACACCTCACTCCAGCGGTGAAGGGGGAGTGTAGGTTCTGTGGGGTAAAGGAAGACCTAGAACACCTGTTTTTAAGATGCCCGAGATTAAAAGGTCTTTTTAAGCTACTCAAGAGATGGTTTCAAAAATCAGATGAAGAGTTCTCAGAGAAAGTTTTTATAGGAGGAGTAAAATACAGCTTCTCGAAAAGGAGAAAACTGGTTTTATTGAACTACCTGATAGGCACAGCTAAACTAGCAGTGTGGATAACTAGAAAAAACAAAGGGTTACAACGAGCTACTGTAGATCCAGAGGTTCTCTGCAAACGGCTAGTAGCAGCTAGGCTAAAGATTGAATTTGCTTACTACAAGCTGACCAGCAATGCAATGGGTTTTTATGAAACATGGTGTGTGAATGAGGTTTTATGCACAGTTCATGAGAACCAACTTGTTTTTAACTTCTGATTCTCTTTAATCTTTTAGCGTTTTTTTTTTATCCATTGCCTATTTATGCATTGTTTTAATTTATTTTTAATTCGTTTATCTTTTTTATTATATACTAGGACAGACACATGATAAAAAATTGTGAAGCACACAGGTATGTGTCTGGCAAATAACAAATGAAAGTATTGTTAAACCTCTCTCTCTCTCTCTCTCTCCGGACAGGATGCAACCGCCTCACGGCCCACGCCTTTTCAAACGGCACGACGAACCAGCGAACTCAACACGACCTCGCGCGAACTTTCGAACCGACAACACCCAAGCCATGCAAGTATAGTTAATGGATCTATACATGCGTTAAGATTGTACCCCTGTTTACAGGAGATTTAAGTTCATTGCTGGTTTTGAAAAAGGCTAATTAATTGTTTGTGTTTTTGGTCTGCTACCGTTTTTATTTCATTACTTTCGCTCTATACCTTTTCTTTCCTTGTATATAGATGTACATATGTATTGTTTGCTTAGAGTTAGTTGTGTGTATCCATAGTTACACGTATTAAAATCTATTATCACCACGCTTGATTGTCTCTGTTTTGGTCACGTGATGAATCACTTCTACAATTCAAGACCTCACTACCCATTCTACTTTTTTATAACAAAACTGAGAATCCTTCCTGGCCAGAAGGATAAACTCCCTCTTTAGAGTTCATAATTCTAAACTAGACTACAGCCAATCCTAAAAGCTGATCTAGACCATATACATAGTCATAATTAATTATAATCTGTTGTAGTTAATTATCTATATGTATATGTGCACATACATGAATTCCCTTTCATGGCTGATGTATATTTATAACTGGTCACAACACACGTTGATTAGATATATAGATATATTTCTCGCCATTCGAGCTGATTCCTTACATAAATTGGAGAATACATTTAAACGTGTTAAACATCTTTTAATTCGTTACATGAATTGTAACTGGTGGAGAATATATTTAAACGTTTCATTTTTACATTTGATTTGCTACATATTCTGGTAGATAATGCGGGCACGCTTTAAAACTCGTCTCCTTTAAAAAGGTGCTTTGAATCGAAGTGTGCGCTTCTGTTTCATTTCATGTTTAAAGCTGATATCTTATAGTAGTGATATCTCTCAGATTGTCAGGGTCAGAAACTTTAATGACTTCTGCGAATAGTGGCATTTTTTGGAGCAACCTTCAGGTTGTGAGCAGTAGCAGTAGCAGAGCAAACTAAGGAAGTTTTGATCCCCAAATATTTGCAACATTATCTGCATAAAGGTTGGAGGACTATTACACAGCTCTTGCAGCATCCTGTTATACTCATATAACCCAAAAGGTGATGGGAGTGTGATGTATTTTAATCATCTTCATGGACTTCTATGTTCTTGTACCCCATTATTAGGTACAAGGTACAAAAAAATGCATTTCCCCCTAAAGCAGCCAATGTGTTTGTAGAGGGTTAGAAAAACACTATGGGCAAAAATTTGGCACACTCCACATTTATTGATTTATTTATTTAAATCTGTAAGAATATTTAATAAAGTATTTGTTTTTAGCATTTATATAGCTATATTGCCAACACTGAAGAAGACAGCACTGGGCCAGTAGATGACAGAACATAGGAAGGGAAAAAGGTACATACAGTGGGTATAGAAAAGAATCACCCCCTTTTAAAATAATCACATTTTGTTGCTTTTCGGCCTGAAATGACGGACACAGTTTTTGTTTTATCCAGCTGTATTTACTCAGTGCAACTTATAACATCCAAGTGAAAGATATAACACCAACATGTCAGAAATTTTTTTTAAAAAAAACAAGGGGGTGAGGCCTCCACTTGGCCTCCACTTGGCCCATAGGCAGGTGCATCCCCAAATTGATAAGACCACATTGATTGCAGCCTGACAAAGACCAAAGGAGGTGAAGCTAAAATGGCTGGCTATTATCTGAGGTTTTACCAAACTTTTTGGACATCACCAGCCCACTGACTGATCTCACTAAAAAGAGAGTGGGCTTTTTGCCAGGTAAAGTGGTTTTGTGTGGGGGGCCACTGTTGCATTCTCCTGACTGGCTGCAGGCCAGAGTTGGGCACTGGGGGTATGTGGCAGCAGGGGCGTGGTTGAGCGTCAGCTGTGGACGGAGAGGAGGCTGACTGAACCAGAGGTAACACGTGATGATTCTCACTGTGTAATCATGGTAATGTTACTTATATGTTGTTTGTCTTTTAGAGAGAACACCATGAACCACAGAGTGAGGGGTACAGAGCTGCAAATAACACACACGCACACCCACAGCATGAGCTTGGAAATTGTTTATGAACTTGAGCAAGGCAGAAGCCCTGAATATTGGAAAAATTAAAAATTGTTCACACACCAAGCAGAACCGCAGAATGAGTAAATAGGGCCAGGATAAATAAATAGTGTTCATAATATTCATAGTGTTCATAGAAGCAGTGTATTTTCTGATTATACAATGCATAAGCTGAAGGGTGTACTGATACTATAAATGGAGTGTATCTTGTGATGGTTAAGCCTGGTTAAACTTACTTCCCCTGTTGCATCTTGCATGTTATGAAATATGAATTATGTAATAATTCATTACATTTATATAGCACTTTACATAGTATGGGGGGAACTCTCCTCAACCACCACCACCATGTAGCATCCACCTGGATGATGTGACAGCAGCCATAGTGCATCAGAACACACACCAACTATAGATGAGGAGGGTGATGTAGCCAATTCAAGGATGGAGATTATTAGGGGGCCATGATAGATAAGGGCCAGTGGGGGATTTTTAATGACCACAGAGAGTCAGGATCTCAGTTTAACATCTCATCCGAAAGACAGTGCTCCTTTTACGGTATAGTGTCCCCATTACTATACTGGGGCATTAGGACCCACACAGACCACAGGGAGAGCACCACCTACTGGCCTCCCTAATACCACTTCCAGCAGCAACCTTAGTTTTCCCCAGGAGGTCTTCCATCCAGATACTGGCCAGGCTCAACCCTGCTTAGCTTCAGTGGGAAACCAGGTGAGAACTGCAGGGTGATATGGCAAATCATACCTGTTCATTAGTTGTCATCTAAATAATTGTGATCAACAATATAATCTTTTGTTCATTGTATGCAACTCAAAGTATAAATCTTGTGTTCTAGCTATCAATGCTTGTACCACAGCCACATTGAATATTCGCATCTGATTAGTCAGAAGGTGCGCATTATCTTCGCATAACAGCACGGCTCAGACAATATTTCTGGCTATAACATGAACGATAGGTTAATATTGATGTGCTTGTTCTAATACTTTTTTTTTTTTTAATATGTACAGCTCATATACATGGACTTGTACACTGGACACTCTACATACAAGATATAAGTCAAGTCAAGAGGGTTTTATTGTCATTCCTCTATAGCTTATATTCATTTGAACAAAATGTAATTTCTCCAGGACCATGGTGCAACACAGAACAGTACACAAGACTACTTACACAATGGTGCAATACACAACAGTGTGAGATGAATGCAGGACAATGCATACACAGAACAGAACAACAGATACACAGGACAATGAATACACAGCACATGGGCTGTAAACTGTAAACTATTTAGTAGTATAGCAGCAATAAGTATAGCAGCAATACTGGCGGCAAAAAATTGTTCCATAATGAAAATTGACCGATGCAGCTTTGTAAAGAGTTGGCTCTCTCCAGCCTCTATAGGAAGTGGAGGTGCTGCTGGGCCTTCTTGGCTAGGCAGGTGGTGTTGAGAGTCCAGGAGAGGCATGGGCGGCACCAGAGAATTTTGAACGCAGGTGCTGAGGGGGTGCTAGATCATTGACAGGGGGAGCTGTTCAATATATTTATAAATACTATTAATAAATATGAGCAAAACTTGGCCACTCAATTTTTAATATTAAATTATTTTATTCATCACAATTTACATTTTAATTTTATGAAATTAAACAAGCACAATATTCAATCAAATATTCCCAAAGATTTTGCATATTGACATTCATTGAACAAAATTTCAGAATTTTAGTCAAGGGCAATATGACATCAAAAAGCACCCATGGCACCGGGGAAATATCAGTATTCATCAAATTGGTGACAACAATCACTTAGGCTACTATTTACAGTCTCAAACCAGGACAATGCGATGGTTGTTGTGGTTGACAGAAAATGCATCGATGATGCGTTGAACATCCAAAGCCTTCGCTCTTCGTGTATTGATGGCCAAAAGTGCCAGGTCGCTGTTTCAGGCATCCCCACAGTTGCTTCTCAGATATGTCTTCAAGCGTCGGAGACAGGAGAAAGATCTCTCACATGACACAGATGTCACAGGAAGTGTCAGGGATATCAAGAGGAGTTTGTGAAAGTCCATAAATGCATTTTTATATGGTTCCATAAGTAACAGCAATTCAGAAGTGTTTTTAATCAAGTGTCCTTGTTTTGTTTTCCTTTCAATCAAATGCCAGACTTGGCGCATATCTGCGTTTAAATTTTCTTCAGTGATGCCGTAAAACTGTGCCATGGGCAATAGACACTGCTTGTCTGAGAATGACTTGTGTTGTGGGCTGAGGGCTGAGACCCCAGTCATCACATCGTCAGCATCTTTAGAGAAGCGTCTTGTCAATTCACTGACCAGCCTGTCAACAACTTGATAAAAGCAGTCAGTGCGCAGATCATCATTAGAGGTGTAAGCGCGGTGTATAGGAGACTCAACGATAAAGTTGCTGGCTTTGTTGTTGGGCATCGCTCCTTTGTTCAAGTTCAAGTTCAAGTGGTTTTATTGTCATTTCAACCATATACAGCTGGTACAGTACACAGTGAAAAGAAACAAAGTTCCTCCAGGACTATGGTGCTACATAAAACAACATACTAAACCACATGAGATGACACAGAACTAAAGAGCTACACATTCTACATAAAGTGCATGTGCAAACAACACAAGACAGTACAGTAACTCCTAAACAGGTGTAACGTATGACGGTGCCCAAACTGATTTCTGAATTAACCCAGACGGAACATAGAAAATTTCGTCACTCAGGTGACCGAGAGTAACCCCGAGAAGCCTCCTGCGGCCAGATGCCCTTTGGAATGCAAAAGACTCTTTGGAACCCACACAGGACTTACCCCTGCAATAAAAGAAACCTTTGATGACTGAACGTCTGGGAAACTACAGAATTAGTTCGTCAGCAGGGGTCCACCAAAACTCCGACCAAGGGCCTGTAAATCTCTGATCTAATCTCTGTTTATGACCACATGGATTAGCCTCAGAATCGAATGCCAGAAGAGAAAATGTCCTCCCTAAAGGTCACCCTGAGGTGACCAAGGACCGGTGGGACATTAGAAGAATGCCAGCCCCCTCTTCTGGACATACACACGCGCACGTGCACACACACACACACACACACACACACACACACACACACACACACACAAGCTTACCTTACACGCACAATGGAGAAATCTCTCTCTTTTCAATGTAACGTGTAATTATATGTAATTATTCAATGCCTAAATAGTGTGATGTTATCTTGTTTACATATATTGTGTGTTTATGTAACTAACCTTAATGATTTTAGATAGTTTTAATTTAGGATATCATTTTAAATGTCTGTAACCAGGTTTTATTTGTAATATTCTTTACAAGTCCTTCGAATTTGGTATGTAGTTAATCGTCTCGAGATACCCTGATTGATTATGCATATCATATTGCAATGGGATACATTATTTCATGTTTTCTCTTAATTTTATATATAATACGGTATAAACCAGCTCCTCCCTGGACATTTAAATTAGGGTCCGAGACCAGACAAAGAGAGTTCATCCGGACATGCAAATCCAACTTCCTGATTGGTCCATAGCCCAAAGAGGCGTTTGCGTTGGTGTCATCATTAAAACAACACCACGCTCTTCTTCACACAGAGTTTGTCTCAGTCTTTTCTCAGTCTCTTCAACGTCACTTCTACACTCCTTCCGGTTTCTCTTCCACATAAATTGTAACTGGTGGACAATATTTTTAAACGTTGCAGATTCATCCGAGTTACTACACATTCTGGTAGATAATGCGGGCACACTTTAAAACTCGTCTCCTTTACAAAGGTGCTTCGAATCCAAGCGTGTTCTGTTTCGAATCTGTTTCGTTTTTCATGTTTAAAGATGATCCATTTCATTATTCTGGTGGAAAAGAATAATGCTAGTAATGCTTTTGATTCGTTACACAGGACAGTGGGCACAGTAAGTAACAGTGTCGGGCCGACCAGTACACAGTTCTAGTGTGAAAGTGTCAAGTATACAGGTAGTGCAAAAATATACAATATAATTAAAAAACAATATAATTAAAAGATTCCATGAATCTAACCATAACATACTATGACATAGTATTCAGCAGATTAGCTTATACCATATATGGACATAGCAGTTATTGCGGTAGCAGCCAGGTAAAGGTGTATGACAGTAACAAGAATTAAACATACGTTACGAAATGTGCAAAAATTTCAAGGGGAGTGGGATGGTGTTCAATTCAGTATGAGTGTGTGTGTGTGTGTCAGTCCAGTCTCTGAGTATTGAGTCTGATGGCTTGGGGGAAGAAGCTGTTACACAGTCTGGTCGTGAGGGCCCAAATGCTTTGGTACCTTTTTCCAGATGGCAGGAGGGTGAAGAGTGTGTGTGAGGGGTGTGTGGGGTCATCCACAATGCTGATGGCTTTGCGAATGCAGCGTGTGGTGTAAATGTCTGTGATGGTGGGAAGAGAGACCCCGATGATCTTCTCAGCTGTCCTCACTACCCGCTGCAGGGTCTTGTGATCCGATACGGTGCAATTTCCGAACCAGGCAGTGATGCAGCTGCTCAGGATGCTCTCAGTAGTTCCTTTGTAGAATGTGGTGAGGATAGGGGGAGGGAGATGGGCTTTTTTCAGCCTTCTCAGAAAATACAGACGCTGCTGGGCTTTCTTAGTGATGGAGCTGGTGTTGAGGGACCAGTTGAGGTTCTCTGCCAGGTGGACACCGAGGAATTTGGTGCTCTTGACGATCTCCATGGAGGAGCCGTCGATGTTCAGTGGAGAGTGGTCGCTCTGTGCTCTCCTGAAGTCAACAACCATCTCTTTTGTTTTGTCCACATTCAGAGACAGGTTGTTGGCTCTGCACCAGTCCGTTAGCTGCTGCACCTCCTCTCTGTATGCTGACTCATTGTTCTTGCTGATGAGACCCACCACGTCGTGTCATCGGCAAACTTGATGATGTGATTCGAGCTGTGCATTGCTGCACAGTCGGGAGTCAGCAGAGTGAACAGCATTGGACTGAGCACACAGCCCTGGGGAGCACGAGTGCTCAGTGTGGTGGTGCTGGAGATGCTGTTCCTGATCCGGACTGACTGAGGTCTCCCAGTCAGGAAATCCAGGATCCGATTGCAGAGGGAGGTGTTCAAGCCCAACAGGTTCAGCTTTCTAATCAGGTGCTGAGGAATTATTGTGTTGAATGCTGAACTGAAGTCTATGAACAGCATTCGAACATAGGTGTCCTTTTTGTCCAAGTGGGTGAGGGCCAGATGTAGGGTGGTGGAGATGGCATCATCTGTTGAGCGGTTGGGACGATATGCGAATTGCAGGGGATCCAGTGAAGGTGGTATCAGGGTCTTGATGTGCCTCATGACGAGCCTCTCGAAGCACTTCATGATGAGGAGTGTGAGTGCAACGGGACAGTAGTCATTGAGGCAGGACACTGAAGACTTCTTCGGCACGGGGACAATGGTGGTGCCCTTGAAGCACGTTGGAACGATGGTGCTGCTCAGGGAGATGTTGAAGATGTCAGTGAGAACATCCACCAGCTGGTATGCACATCCTTTGAGCACTCTTCCAGGAATGTTGTCGTATTCCCGCCGCTTTCCGTGCGTTGACTCTGCGTAGAGTTTTCCTCACATCAGCCGTGGTTAGACACAGTGCCTGGTCGTTAGGGTGGTTTTCCTCGCCATCACATCATTCTGCGCCTCAAACTGAGTGTAGAAGTTGTTCAGCTCATCTGGAAGGGTGGCATCACTGTCACAGGCTGGTGATGATGTCCTGTAGTTACTGATGGCCTGGATGCCCTGCCACATGCGCTGCGTGTCGCTGCTGTCCTTGAAGTGCCTGTGGATTTTCTGGGCGTGTGCACGCTTTGCCTCTCTGATGGCCCGGGACAGTTTGGCTCTCGCTGTTCTTAGGGCCGCCTTGTCACCTGCCCTGAAGGCAGAGTCTCAGGTCCTCAGCAGTGCGCGCACCTCTGCAGTCATCCACGGCTTCTTGTGGTGGTATACTCCCCGATGCTAGACCAACCTTGGCACACAGTTCATTTGCACGGTTTTGTATGTCGCTCCGATGTTCCTCTGAACGTTTTTTGGATAGTTCTGTGCCGATCAGATCACTTGCTGATCAGATGTCCAAATTGGGTGACTGCAGCTGGTCTGAAGCAAATTTGGTGACCCGGAAAATGTCCTCAAATTGCCCACAACGCAGAGTGCTGACATGCCCAACGTGTTTCTTCAACTTGACTGGCTGTTCAGATGGTTCAAGCTCCTTCTGTTTTTTTCTTGAAAAGGTCATGGACCACTGAACCAGAAAATAAATTGTAGAGCATTTGCACAATCTTGAAAAACTCAGCAGCAGGCTGGATATTTCATTCACAGTCCACTAGAACAAGATTAAGTCTATGTGCATGACAGCGCACATATAATGCATGAGGCACCTCTTTTCTGAACATTTCCTGCACCCTGTTGTTACACCCTGAAATCACTGCCGCTCCATCATAGCACTGGCCAATGCAGGTGTTGACATCAATGTTGCAATGACTGAGAGTTCTTTTAATACACCGTAGAAGTGAATCCGCATCCAATCCATCAGCTGGCATAAAGTTTAAAAACTCCTCCATAACTACTGCCTAAATCTGTTCTTTTTTGCTGATGTCTTTACTCTCGTCTGCAATTAAGGCAAAATAACCTGCATCCCTCAGTTCATCACTGATCTGTTTCCTTACCATATCAGCCATAATAGCGATAATCTCATTTTGCACTTTGTGGTGAGTATATTTTGCATTTGACGGATTGTCAGCTATCTTTTTAGCAACAGTTTGGTCAGACATGCTGATGACATTGAGGAGTTTGACAAAGCTTCCTCTGTTCGCTGACTGCTCATCCTTTCTGTGGCCACGGTGAGCAATGTCCTGACATGCCGTGTAGCGCAAACTCTCCACCACAGCCTTCATATAGTGCCAATTTTCTTTGACCACTTTAGAATGTCCCTTATCAATAATGTTCTGTATTTTTGAGCCATCTTGCATCCTCTGTTTAAATTCACACCATGCCTCCATAGAAAACATATGTGCAGCACTAACATTATGTGCTTTAAACCTTTGCTGTGCTTTACGCCAGTTCTGGAATCCAGAAATTGTGAACGCTGGCTCTAGACAGAAACCATGGCCAACCGCAGCTGCAGGAAAAGCAAAATGCTGCATCCTTATCAATAGAATACTCCAGCTAGTCAAATTGGTCAAACCATCCAGACTGGAAGCTTCTTTGCTGTTTTCCAATCTGGGGTGGGTATTTATGGACAGGGTGTCTTGGTCCTTCATCTCGTTTCTTGCTTAAATCCATAGGCCCGTTAACACTCGACCTTGTGTTGCTAATTGGAATGGAACTTGCAGTTGTGTTAACTGGTGTCTCTGCATCCGTGGCAAAAGTGTCAGCGGACTGCTCTGTGTCAGACTCCGTACAATCAACATCTGAAAAGTTCTCAACCTTGGGCCGAGGTAAGTTTATTTTCTCATTTTCACTAGAAATGGGAACTAATTAGGCAGACAGTCTTCTTTTTAGTCTTATCAACATTAAGAGCTAAATTATTGTCTCTACACTGAGCGAACAGCCCTGGGGGGCACCGGCCATTGTTCAGTGTGATGGTGCTAGAGGTGGAGTTGCTGATCCTGATGGACTGGGGTAGAAAAAAAAAGTGTTGTTTAACAAAGTAAAAGGTATAATCCTTGACATAGTATACAAAGGTATAATCCTTGACTACTTTTTTGTAGGAGACTTTTATTTAACTTTTTTAACAGTCAAAGTTTCCCTGCACAGTCAAGTGTTCAGGACAGAGCTTATGCTTTCCAGTTTCTCAGAAAAGTGACAATCTGGGTTTTTAGAGAGAGAGAGAGAGAGAGAGAGAGAGAGAGAGAGAGAGAGAGAGAGAGAGAGAGAGAGAGACCCAAACTAAACTCTAGATTTAATTGCACAGTGACTGATCCAAGACTGAGAAACACCTTGACGAAGTAAAGACTCATCAAGCACTGCTTGATGGGTCGACACAGACAGTCCTGGCTGCCCCGAGAGAATAGACTGTGCCAGCAGTGCACACTAAATAAAATACTGTCTAAAAGACAGAGCTGCGCTTCCTCACTGAATGCACTAAATATAACCACATTAGAACTGAGTTCTTCACTAAAATGAACAAAATCCCCAAATTTAGCTGCTTCTCAGATCCTGACAAACTGCCCCACCTAATGGGGGAACACAGAGAGAGCTACACACTAGCAGCACAGTACACACACACCTGCCACCAGGTGAGGGACAGTGAATGACCACGTCACACACACACACACGCACACACTATATATACAGTGGTGCTTGAAAGTCTGTGAACCCTTTAGCATTTTCTACATTTCTGCATAATATAAACATCATCAGATTTTCACACAAGTTCTACAAGTAGATAAAGAGAACCCAATTAAACAAATGGGACAAAAATATTATACTTGGTCATTTATTTATTGAGGAAAATGATCCAATATTACATATCTGTGAGTGGCAAAAATATGTGAACCTTTGCTTTCAGTATCTGGTGTGACCCTATTGTGCAGCAATAACTGCAAATAAATGTTTCAGTAAATAACAGTTGATCAGTCCTGCACATTGGCTTGGAGGAATTTTAGCTCATTCTTCAGTACAGAACAGCTTTAACTCTGTGATGCTGGTGGGTTTCCTCACATGAACTTCTTGCTTCAGGTCCTTCCACAACATTTCTATTGGATTTAGGTCAGAACTTGGCCATTCCAAAACATGAACTTTATTAATCTTTAACCATTCTTTGGTGGAACAACTTGTGTGCTTAGGGTCATCTTGCTGCATGACCCACTTTCTCTTGAGATTCAGTTCATGGACAGCATTTTCCTTTAGAATTCATTGGTATAATTCTAAATTGTTCCATCAATGATGGCATGCTGTCCTGGCCCAGATGCAGCAAAACAGACCCAAACCATGATACTACCACCACCATGTTCCGCATATGGGATAAGGTTCTTATGCTGGAATGCAGTGTTTTCCTTTCTCCAAACATAACACTTCTCATTTAAACCAAAAAGTTCTATTTTGGTCTCATCAATACACAAAATATTGTTCCAGTAGCTTTCTGGCTTGTCCACGTGATCTTTAGCAAACTGCAGAAGGACAGCAATGTTCTTTTTGGAGAGTAGTGGTTTCCTCCTTGCAACCCTGCCATGCACACCATTGTTGTTCAGTGTTCACCTGATGGTGGACTCATGAACATTAACATTTGTAAATGTCAGACAGGCCTTTAGTTGCTTATAAGTTACCCTGGGTTCCTTTGTGACCTTGTGGACAATTACACGTCTTGCTCTTGGAGTGAACTTTGTTGGTTGACCACTCTTGGGGAGGGGAACAATGGCCTTGAAATTCCACAATTTGTACACAATCTGTCTGACTATGTATTGGTGAAGTCCAAACTCATTAGAGATGGTTTTGTAACCTTTTCCTGCCTGATGAGCATCAGCAACCCTTTTTCTGAGGTCTTCAAAAATCTCTGTCATTCATTCCATGATACACTTCCACAAACGTGTTATAAAGATCAGACTTTGATAGATCCATGTTCTTTAAATTAAACAGGGCACTCACTCACACCTGATTGTCATCCCATTGATTGAAAACACCTGACTCTAATTTCACCTTCAAATTCCAAAGTTCACATACTTTTGCCCCTCACAGATATGTAATATTGGATCATTTTTCTCAATAAATAAATGACCAAGTATAATATTTTTGTCTCATTTGTTTAATTTGGTTCTCTTTGTCTACTGTTAGGACTTTGGTAGACATGTTAGGATGTTTTAGGTCATATTTATGCAGCTATATTTGTATATGTATGTGTATGTACATATTTACAAGAGTTTCTGCTAAGAAATTTTGGTGCCCACCAACGTGTCCGGGAATTATAAAGTTTACCGGACAAACTGGAAAAAAAAAAATCACATTTCGGTGTTTATTTTGCACTGTAACGTTTTGGACTATGCATAATATATGCGATTGTGGCGGCGGGGGCGTGGTTGAGCATCAGCTGTTAACCCAAGTTTACTTGTGTGTGTCTGTTTGTGCTTTCAGTGACTCCCGTAATGAGAGAGAGAGAGCGAGAGAGAGAGACGACCAATACACGTGCGTGTGTGCATGTGCATGTTGTTGAATAAGTCCGCTGAAAAGCGAAGGTAAAAATAGCTAGAATAAAACGGCCTTTTGAGTTATAATAATAACAACAACGCAGTCAAGTCAAATGAAAGATAAAAGTTTATTTATTACATTTCAAAACGTTAAACTGCAGTTTGCCACATATATTTTCGTTTACTATTAAAATAACAAAAATTGTATAATTTCCCACACTAATTTGAGAAGCGCATCATCCTGGTGACCTTATCCTCCTGAAGGCGGCTATGCAAGGCTTTTTTAATGCAAGCAGATCAGAGTACATGTTACAGGAGAAACGTGAAAAAAAATACACATTTTGTATGGGTATATACGTATGGGTATTTTTTTTTTCCTCTCAGGGTTCTATGAGCCTCGTTACTAGGGTTTCTGTTTGACTGTATTGTTGAATGTGTATACATTTCTTTCTACTTATTTATTTCTGTAGTTATTTTCTAATTCGTCTGTACCCAAGCTTTGGCAATAGAAATGTTTATATTTGTCATGGCTATAAAGCAACCCTTTGACTCTGAGAGAGGGAGAGAGGGAGAGAGACAGAGAGAGATGCGGGTGAGGAAATGACTGTTTATGGCAGCTATAAAGTAGGTGAGAACAGGAACTAACTTGTCTCTTGGACAGTCCACAAAACCTGGAAATAGGACTGCTAAATATTAAAGTTCTTACATCTAAACTGGTTATTGTAAGTGAAACTATTACTGTTCAGGAGTTTAACATACTGTGTTTAAAAAAAAAAAAAAAATGGATTAAAGCAACTGGATTAAACCAACTGAGTTCTGAATTTATTTGCGTATTTCATCTCAAAATTGGTTGTTTTTTTAAACAAAGCATTAATTGTTGGAGACCTTAATATTCATTCTGATAACATGTAAGACCCTCTGAGAACAGGGTTTGTGTCCATTCTAGATTCAGTCGGGGTTAATCAGAAATTAATATGACCCACTTATCACTTACACAGTCTGAAGCTCAGATCATTACCTCATCTCATTTAAAATGTGTCTTAATATATACAGTATATGCACTTTGCCATGGTACCATATCAAACATACATTCACGTCAGCTAGTGCTATTAGTTTTAATCAATAATCTCCCAGAAAACTTAATCAGTTGACTGAATGCTTAGAGCAGTGGTTCTTAACCTATTTGTGAGTGTGACCCATTTTTAAGAATGTCATTCTTTTGCAACCCCCCCCCCCAACCCACTAACTCATTAGCTCCCGCCTCTCCCCCAGCCTCACCCACGGCCCAATGTTTCGGACTACTTTAGTATGTAAATGGAATCCAATTGGTAACAAACAGCATGGAAGGAGAGCCTACTGAGCTATAAAAAAAAGCTCTTAGTGCTGTTGGATCAACATATCTCTCCACTCTAATAGAAGATAAAAATAATCCTATAGGAATAAGACCACCACAGAAGCATGCACACCATCAATATGTATTAGCGAAGACTTCATGATTTTTTTCAATGACAAAATTGAAAATATCAGGCAAAAAAATTCAGACTATTTATTTAAAGTAAGACAATTTGATAACTAGCCATGCAGATGACAGAATAACCATATCAGTTCAGCGATTAGAATGTTTTACTCCCCTTTGAGAAACCAAACTAATTTCACTAGTTTGGTTTCATGTCCTCATGAAAACCATCAACTTATGTACTAGATTTCTTACCTACACATTTCTTCATAAAGATACTACCAGAATCAAATAATCAATTCTTCCCTGAGCACTGGCTATGTACCTGAATCATTTAAACTTATCAAACCCCTGATTAAAAAAAACTGACCTTGATCTCTGTCAGTCTATAGGCCAATATCAAACCTCCCCATTTATCTCCATGATCCTTGAAAAGGTTGTAGCACAGCAGTTATGCTCATACCTACATAGAAATACAATTCATGAAATTTCTCACTCAGGATTTAGGCTTCATCATAGCACAGAGACAACACTGGTTAAAGTGGTAAATGACCTACTATTGGCAACTGAGCAGGGTTGTAAGTCCTTGCTTGTTTTCATGACCTTATTGTAGCTTTTGGCACCATTGATTATACTATTCTCCTTGATAGACTAGAAAATGTTGTTGGAGTTAAGGGAACAACCCTCTCCTTGGTTCCTTTATGTCTCAGGATGCCCTCATGTCTGTGTTAAAATCTGGCTTTCCCTTTTAGTTATGCTGTCATAGCTAGTATTGGCAAGTCCCTGCTTGCACTCTGCACACAATGTTCATTGTCTTAAACCATTACATGACAATGAGCATATCTAAAAATCTGTGTTCTCTCTCTTCCCCCTTTCTCTTTCTCTCTCTCTCTCTCTCTCTCTCTCTCTGTGCGCATGTGCTGAGTGAGTGGGCGGAGCTTTGAGTGTGAGCGTTTGGCCTGTGTGTCAGGTACGAGTGTTCTCTATTTTCTATCTTTTCTATCTTTTTTTGTTCTGTTTTGTTTTGGGTTTTTTTTGTGTGGGTGTGTGTGTGGTGTTTTTTTTCTTGATTAGTAGTGAAGTGTTTAATTTACTGGGCTTTCTGCTCCCAGTGTTTGCACTGGGAGCATGGTGACTCCAGATGTGCAGAATCTAGGGTTCTTAACGAGACGGCATGCGGTCAAAATTGACTCAGTGTTTGGCGTTGAGGATTGTAGTTTAGCTATAGGCACGTTAATTGGCTATGAGAATATTTTGTCAGCATCACGGATGAATAGTGCTGTCGTTGTTTTTGTTAAGACGATTGAACTGGCAAATCAACTGGTGGAGACAGGGGTTGAAATTTGTGGCATTTTCACGCAAGTGCTTCCTCTCTCTACACCTTCGAAAAAGGTAAAGTTATCTAACGTGCCACCTTTTATTAAGAATGATGTCTTAGTAGAGATGCTTTCCAGATATGGCAAATTGGTTTCAACGATAAAGATGATCCCGATTGGGAGTAAGTCTTCCCTGTTGAAACATGTGGTGTCTTTCAGACGTTATGTCTATATGATTCTAAAAGATAATGTTGAAGAACTAGACCTAACTCTGAGTTTTCATCACAAAGGTTTCAATTATGTGATTTTCACCACAACGAACATAATGGAATGTTTTGGTTGTGGGGAAAATGGGCATCTTGTTCATGATTGCCCCAGGAAAGTGGAAAAAACAAATAGTGTCGAAACAACTGATGATAGCACAATTGCTGGAGGATTGCACACTGTATTTCCCGCTGGTGATGCGGAAATGCCGGGACCAAGCGTAGCTTGTGCGGCCGCAGCTTTAATAGAGGCGGAGAAAAATAAAAGTGAGACGACAATAGTTAAATCAGTGGAACATGTCAAATTAGCGGTTGTTGAAGAAAAAGAGAGTAAAAATCTTGTAGAGAGTGATCAAATAACAGCTCGAATGAATGAATCGGTGTGTTTGAATCTGGTGAACAGAATGCGATAAATGTGAATGTCGAGGGCTCTGTGTTAGAATCGGAAGACTATTCTTTTAAAGCACCTCGAAAAAGAAAATCAATGAAACGTCATAGTAGTAAACAGATCAAAAGAACTGACATTCGGGAGGAGAGCCATACAGATACAGAAAGTGAAGTTGAGGTCTCTGAAGGTAGCCTTACAGGTAGCTTACCTCAGAGTGGTTTTTCTAGTCGAGTACACAGTGTAGATTACATTAAACAGTTCTTGAAAGTGACAGAAAATGTAAGGAGAGTTATGAGAGTTGTATGAAAACAAATTTTCTTTTATATTAATTTGTGTCTATGTTCCAAACACTGCAATTGATGCTTTTCATAAACACTCTGTGTAAAGTTTTAAGTGATTGTGATTCAGAAAGTTTTCTATTATTGGGGGAGATTTTAATTGTACCGAAAATGTTTTAGATAGGAATCATATTGAGCCATATATGCAATCACGTAAGAGGTTAGTTCAGTTAATGAAATCCCATGATATTATTGACATCTGGAGAAATTTTCATTAGACACAAAGACAATATACTTGGGCACATGTATATGAAAATCAGTTATCACTGGCAAGATTAAATAGATTTTATGGTTTCAAGCATCAATTGAATTTTTTTAAAGATCAATATTTCCAGTTGGATTTTCTGATCACAGTTTGGTAAAATGTGAGGTGTTTTTTGATTGTGTAAAATTGAAAAGTGCCTATTGGCATTTCAATAACACATTGTTATGTGATAAACATTTTAAAGATGTGTTTAAGTTTTTTTTGGGGGCCAATGCACGATCTATGAAGTCTTCTTTTCAAACTTTACAGCAGTGGTGGGAGTTTGTAAAAGTACAAATTAAACAACTTTGTCAACAATATACTCTCAATGTCACAAGAGATAAAATTCGGTCAATAAGAAAGCTAGAAGAAGATTTAATTAAACTTCAAGAACTCTTTGAGTTGACAAAAAATGAAACTCATTTAGAATCCTTAAAAAAAAGAAAGCTTCTTTGACTGAATTATTAGATTTAACTATACAGGGTGCTATAATTAGATCATGTTTTCAGAGTATTGAATCTATGGATGCACCTTCGAAAAAAAAATTTTAACATGGAAAAAAAGAATGGGCAAAGTAGAGTTATTCATGCTCTGCACTCAGAAATGGGGGTCCTTTTATCCAATCCCATAGAGATTCAGAAGAGAGCGGTCAAATTTTATGAAGATTTATATAAAAGTGAATTGTTGGATACACAAGGCCTGAAAAATGTTTTTCTTGAAAATTTGCTGCAGGTAATGGAATTAGTAAAGCATTGTTGATGGAGGAACTAGAGAGAGCTCTTAAAAGTATGGAAAAATGCCTGGAATTGATGGTATTTCAATAGATTTTTATAAATCTTTTTGGGCAGAGATAGGTCCAGATCTACTGGAAGTTCTTAATCAGAGTTTAATTGATAGACAGTTGACAAAAAGCTGCCGTAAAAAAGGGAGATCTAAACGAGATTATGAACTGGAGACCTGTGAGTTTGTTATGTAATGAATACTAGATACTTTCTAAAGCCTTGGTGAATAGATTAGGAGAGGTTTTAGATCAAATTATTTATTCAGATCAGACATATTGTGTGCCTGGCAGGAAAATTTTTGATATTTCTTTTATAAGAGATATTTTGGATAATGGCAATACTTTTTTGGATTTTAATCGATCAGGAAAAAGCTTTTGACAGAGTTGAGCACGGTTACTTGTGGAATGTTTTAGAAGCTTTTGGTTTTGGTCCTAAATTTACATTAATGATCAAGGCTTTGTATTGTGATGTTGAGAGTGTGTTGAAAATAAATGGTGACTTATGGTCTCCTTTTAGGGTTTTAAGAGGGGTTAGGCAAGGCTGGCATGCTTTATACATTAGCTTTAGAACCTCTTTTAATTAAGTTAAGAGCTGAGATATCGGGTTTGAGCATTCCAAATTCCACCAATACTGTTAAATTATAAGCTTATGCTGATGATGTGGTTGTACTAATTAATGATCAGTATGATGTGAATGTGATGTCGCGATTATTAGAAGATTTTAAAAGTGTTTCTTCTGCAAAAGTGAATTGGCAAAAAAGTGAAGCTATAATTGTTGGAAGTTGGTTATGTGGTGAACCTACTCTTCCAGCGGGTCTGAAATGGACCAAGGGTGGTCTTAAATATTTGGGAGTTTTTTGGGTAATGAGAATGTCGTCAAGAAAAATTTTGAAGATGTCACTGAAAAGGTAAAAGGACGGTTAGATAAGTGGAAATTTTTACTTCCAAAAATGTCCTACAAGGGGTGAATATTGATTATTAACAATTTAATTGCCTCTGCTCTCTGGCAGAGTTTGATTTGTATAGACCCCCCAGCTGACTATTGAATAAAAATTCAGTCAATTTTAATAGACTTTTTTTGGGATAAGCTGCATTGGGTGCAAAAAAGTGTACTATACCTTTCTAAGGATGAAGGAGGGCATGGACTGGTATATTTGCAGAGTCGAATTGCAGCTTTCCGAATTCGGTTTATACAAAGACTTTTAAAAGGCTCAGAGAATGCAAATTGGAAGACTTCTTTCTCTTTATTGAGAGAGTTTGAAGGACTGGGGCTGGATAAAGCCTTATTTTGGATGGACCCTCAAAAGTTAAAACTTCCTAAGCTTCCTGTTTTTTATCGGAATCTTTTTAAAGTATGGGCCTTATTTAAAGTACAAAAGAGAAGGAATGTAAATTCCTTGTATTGGTTACTGCAAGAGCCACTAATTTTGGCTCATGGCTGTAGCTGTCCAATGAACTGGGTTAC
Source organism: Cranoglanis bouderius (assembly GCA_023630585.1). Lineage (NCBI taxonomy): Eukaryota > Metazoa > Chordata > Actinopteri > Siluriformes > Cranoglanididae > Cranoglanis > Cranoglanis bouderius. Next base: position 13,035,971 of record CM042549.1, on the reverse strand, counting down.
TCTGTGATAGAAGAAAATCTTCTCAGCTCCGGAATTTCAACTATTGGACATGTACAATGGATAGCAGGAACTAACTTTGAAAATGTGAAGTCAATGGCTGAACAGCTGGGGATGAGATCTACCCGTTTAGTCGCCAGAGCACTTGACAAATGGAGGTCAGCTCTTTCTGAAAATAAACTGAAGCTGTTAACGGATTATTCTTTGGGGTCTATTAAACCAGAGCATATTGATCCGTTTCCTAATTTGTATCTTACTCCCTTTATGGGTGATTGTGAAGGCACTTTTTTAAAAGTGAAAGCATTGATTGTAATAGGTATGGATTGTGTATCTGGAAAGGATTGGTGTAAAATTTGTGTTAAAATTTTGAATAAGAAGGCTTTGGATAAAAGAATTGACACACCATGGCGTAAGGTACTTCAATTAGAAAATGATGAAAAACCTGAGTGGAGAGTATTGTATAAGTCAGCATTATTAAAGAGGATTGGGGACTTGCAATAGAGATTGTTGTATGGAGCTATTGCTGTGAATGCGTTTGTTTCTGTAATTAACCCTGAGATTGATCAGAATTGTTCTTTCTGTTCACTGAAACTGTCTTTCATGCATTGGTCAAGGTTGAAACCTTTTATTTGCTGTTTTAAATAACATTTTTTAAAGGTTTTAATGAGGGTTTTTCAATGAAGGCATTCATTTGTGGTTTCAAATATTCCCATAACTGCAAGTATCAATGCCAGTTGTTTAATTTCATATTGGTCATGCAAAGATGGCGATTTATATTACAAGAAAGGAGAAAGTTGATCAAGGTGTATGTAATAGTTTAGAAGCAGTATTTAGGAAGTCTGTGATATCTAGAATCTTAATAGATTTTAATTATTATAAAGTAATGAATGATCTTATAAAGTTTGAATTAATTTGGTGTTGTAAAGGTGTATTGTGTGAAATTGTCAATGATGAATTGTTTTTTCTTATTTAAGACAAGATTTGGGGGTCTTTTATTGATTGATGCTTGTTTAGAATGTGTGTTTGTAATGGTATGTGAATTATAATAAAGGTGTTTTGAATTTCAAAGAATCTCTCTCTCTCTCTTTCTTTCTTTCTCTCTCTGTTGATCTACACATGCCACTCCTGAGATAGCAGTGATCCTGACCCTGTCTTTCTCTGGAATTGCCTGATCTATCCTGTTGCCCTACTTCTGTTTAGAGTTTTCATCACCTGAAAATCAGTCACTGCTGCTAAGCATGCCCCCCCATTGGTCACCATGAGATTACTGTGGATGGTACCACATAGAAACCATAAAGTTGGCTGCAGATGTTCTTCCTTGGATAGCCTTAGGACTGCAATTGCTGTTAACAGTTTTGCACTCAAGTCACCATCATTGAACAGTTGATAACTTCAACACAATAGACTTAAAGCTAAAACTATTATGAATTCAGAACTGACTCTGATGCTCGTACTCATAAGTTGCTCATAAGATCATAAGTTCCTGTTTACCCAACTGCACTTTTAGATTATATAGTACAGTGCCCTCCACTAATATTGGCACCCTTGGTAAATATAAGCAAAGAAGGCTGTGAAAATTGTTTTTATTATTTAACCTTTTGATCTTTTGTTCAAAAAAAGTCACAAAAAATATTTTGCTCTCTTGGATATCAAACAATTGCAAATAAAAACCAGGTTTATGAAAAAAATCTTTGTTAAATATAGGTGTGCAACTATTATTGGCATCCATATGAATTCATATGAGAAAAATATATTTGGAGTATATTCCCATTGATATTTTACATTATTTAGTACATCTGGGTGACTAGGAACAGGAAATTGTTCATCCATGACTTCCTGTTTCACAGTGGTGTAAATATGAGGTAAAACATAGGCCAAATTCCCTTAGACAATTCATAACAATGGGTAAGACCAAGGAATATAGCTGTGATGTGCGACAAAAAGGGAAGTGGCATATAGAAAACCTGTGGGGTGAACTGAAGAGGAGGGTCCACCAGCATTTGAAGGATCTGGAGAGATCCCCAAATTCAACTGAAAATGAAACTTATAATGACTTCTCCAGTCTCAAAACTATTCAACCCCCTGAATAGAATCCCTCACAACAGCACAAATATGCAAAACAGGTGTTGTCTCAAGCACACTTGATGCAACTAATCAAGGGCTTCATTAGTTGCACCAGGTGTGCTTGAGCTGGAACACATGAAATACCTGAACTGGCTAGGGGCAGAAAATACATGAAATACCTGGACAGGGCAGAAAAGGGAAGCTATCAATGGCTGCAACCAGATTTCTGAGAAGGCAGGTTGTGAAAAACCCTTGAGTGACTGCAAAAAACCTGCAGCAAGACTTGCTGGCAACAGGCACTGGTTTCAATGAGCACAGTATGGCGCGTACTAAACACAGAAGCTTTCCATGCCAGAACTCCAAGGTGTACACCACTACTGACCCAAAAGCACAAGAAAAGTTGGCTCAAAATCATATGAATAAGCCACAGAAGTTTTCTGTGGAGCGATGAAACAAAACTGGAACCTTTCAGCATGATGGGTCAGCAGTATGGAGAAAGAAGAATGAAGAAAGAATACTCTGCCCACGGTCAAGCATGGTGGTGGCTCGGTGATGCTCAGGGGCTGCTTTGCATCCTCTGGCACTGGAAACCTGCAGTGTGTGGAAGGCAAGATGGATTCATTGAAGTATCCGGAAATCCTAGGAGAAAACATCATGCCGTCTGCGAGGAAGCTGAAGCTTGGGCGTCATTGGACCTTCCAACAGGACAGTGATCCCAAGCATACCTCAAATTCCACCAAGGCTTGGTTGCAGAAGAAGTCCTGGAAGATTCTACAGGGCCATCACAGTCACCTGACTTTTTGATTTGACTTTTTGATTCCTCAGGAATGCTGCCAGAAGCTGGTGTCTGGCTATGCATCTCCTTTGCAGCAGGTCATAACAGCAAAAGGGTGCTCTACAAAGTACTAAAGATGCTTGCCATGAAGGGGTTAAATAATTTTGAAACTGGAGAAGTCATTATAAGTTGCATTTTCAGGTGAATTTGGGGAAACCACCTTGTGTTGAACTATTTCAATTGCTTTTGTTTGATTTGTTCATTGCAAACAGCTGAAAGTCTGTAAATTTTGACAATAAACCTGATTTGCAATGGGGATTGAATAATTTTGATTGCAACTGTATGTGTCATCTGTTTAATGATTAACTGAAAAATCTCTGGTCATCTCTGGACTTCCTACTTGGGCTAAAATGGAGTTACCGGAATCTGGACATTCAAAGAGTTGGGACGCTGTGTAAAATGTAGATAAAAACAGAATGCAATGATTTGCAAATCTCTTAAACTAAATTAAAATATAAATATATTCTGTTTTCTATGTTAAAATATAACATAGAAAACATATCAAATATTTAAACTGAGGAAATGTACCATTTTAAGAAAAAAAATAAGGTAATTTTGAATTTGATGGTAGCAACACATCTCAAAAAAGTTGGAACGGGGGCATCAAAAGGATGAAAGGTAAGTGTTACTAAAAAGAAACAGCTGGAGGTTAATTGGCAACAGATCAGTAACATGATTGGGTATAAAAAAGAGTATCTTAGAGAGGCAGAGTCTTTCAGAAGTAAAGATGTGCAGAGGTTCACCAATCTGCGAAAAAGTGCATCTACAATTTGTGGAACAATTTCAGAATAATGATCCTCAATGTAAAATTGCGAAGACTATGAATATCTCATCATCTACAGTACATAATATCATCAAAAGATTCCAAGAACATGAAGAAATCTCTGTGTGCAAGGGACAAGGGTGAAAATCAATATTGCATACCTGTGATATTCGGGCCCTCAGGCGGCACAGCATTAAAAACAGGCATGATTCTGTAATGGAAATCACTGGAGCCCATGCAACACCTCAAGAACTCATTGTCTGTAAACACAGTTCGCCTTTCCATCCACAAATGCTGGTTAAAGCTCGATCATGCAAAGAAGAAGCCATATGTGAACATGATCCAGAAATGCTGCCGTCTTCTCTGGGCCAAAGCTTATTTAAAATGGACTGAGGCAAATTGGAAAACTATTCTGTGGTCAGATGAATCAAAATTTGAAAATCTTTTTGGAAACCATAGACGTCGCACCCTCTAAACCAGTGGTTCCCAACCCGTGGATCGTGACTGCCACTAGGGGTCACTAAAGATTTACCAGTGGTCACCAAGCTCCCTCTAGTTAGAGGGTTACAAGAGGAGGAAATAATAATTTTTTAAAAATGTAAAACAGCACGATAAAAAAATCCATTTTGAATATTCTAATAATAGTGTGTAAGATATATGAAAAGAGAAGCCATTTCCTTAACATGGAGAATTTTTTAGCTGTGTATCGTGAGAGTGGGAAAGGACACATTGCAAAATTCACATTGCTCTAATTGTACAATGCAACGCTCAAAACAGGGTAACTAGTTACACAAATGAATATGGCAAAGCACCAGGGAGAAGAGAAAAACGTATGCACTAAATAGAAAACAAGGATTTATTTGGACAGTTACAGTACCCTCCACTAGTATTGGCACCCTTGGTAAATATAAGCAAAGAAGGCTGTGAAAATTTGTCTTTATTGTTTCAAAATATTCACAAAAATAGTCTGCTCTCATGGATATCAAACCACTGCAAACAGAACACAGGTTTATCAAAAAAAATCTTTGTTAACTATAGATGTACAACCATTATTGGCACCCCTGTGAATTCATATGAGAAAAATATATTTAAAGTATATTCCCATTATTTTACTTTTGTTTTAGTACACCTGGGTGACTAGGAACAGGAAATTGTTCAACCATGACTTCCTGTTTCACAGGGGTATAAATATGAGGTAACACATCGGCCAAATTCCCTTAGTCATTCATAACAATGGGTAATAAATTAATAATTAGTTACATTTATATAGCACTTTTCTAGACACTCAAAGCACTTTACATAGTATGGGGGAAATCTCCTCAACCACCACCAGTGTGTAGCATCCATCTGGTTGATGCAACAGCAGCCATAGTGCACCAGAACACCCACCACCTATTGGTGGAGAAGAGATGAATGTGATGTAGCCAATTCAGGAATGGAGATTATTAGAGGGCCATGATAGACCAGGACATTACCCCTACTCCTTACCAGGAGTGACTTGGGATCTTTTAAGGACAACAGAGTGTCAGGACCTCAGTTTAACGTCACATACGAAAGACAGTGCTCTTTTTACAGTATAGTGTCTCTGTCACTATACTAGGGCATTAGGACCCACACAGACCATAGGGAGAGCACTACTTATTGCCCTCACTAATACAACCTTAGTTTTCCCAAGGAGGTCTCCCATCCAGGTACTGGCCAGGCTCAATTCTGCTTAGATTTAGTGTGAAACCAGGCAAGAACTGCAGGGTGATATGGCTCTGGCACTCCTTGGCAAGACCAAGGAATATAGCTTTGATGTGCGGCAAAAGATTGTTGAGCTTCACAAAATGGGAAGTGGCTACAAGTAAATAGCACAAGCATTGAAATGCCCATTTCCAATATCAGGGCAATAATTAAGTTCCAGACAACTGGAAATGTTATGAATCAACCTGGAATCGACGTGTGTCTATATTGTCTCAATGCACTGTGAAGAGGATGGTTCGAGTGGATCACAAGGATCACAGCTGGAGAATTGCAGAAGTTAGTTGCATCTTGGTTTAGTCAGCTCTCTGGTAACCATCAAAACGCAGGCATGCAACAAGCTAGACTTGCACAATGACTTTATCTGGCTGTCACGAAAATCACGCCTGCTCTCCAATCTCTAGATCAAGAAATGCAGGCCCAAAGCTCACATTAAATAACCTTTCACACTTAAAAAAAGGCATCATTCAATTAGGAATACAAGAAATAAATATGCAGATAATTTTATATAATTTTTAAATATGCAAATAAGAGTTATTTGGTTATATTATTGTTCTTAAATTATTTGATGTATGTTTTTAGTTGGGGGGGTGGTTGTTAAGGATGTTGAATGTTAAAATAGGGGTCTCCTGGAAAAAAGGTTGGGAACCACTGCTCTAAACTAAAGAGGACTGAAGAAGAGAGGGACCATCCGGCTTTTTATCAGCGCTCAGTTCAAAAGCCGGCATCTCTGATGGTATGGGGGTGCATTAGTGCCTATGGAATGGGCAGCTTGCACATCTGGAAAGGCACCAGCAATGCTGAAAGGTATATACAGGTTTTAGAGCAACATATGCTTCCATCCAGATTCCAACCCATCTTTACTTCTGAGAGACTTTGCCTCTCTAAGATATTCTTTTTATACCCGATCATGTTACTGATCTGATCTAATTAGTTGCAAAATGTTCCTCCAGCTCTTTCTAGTAACACTTACTTTTCCAGCCTTTTGTTGCCCCTGTCCCAACTTTTTTGGGACATCAAATATAAAATTACCTTATCTTTTCCTTAAAATGTTACATTTCCTCAGTTTAAACATTTGATATGTTTTCTATGTTCTATTGTGAAGAACAGATGGGTTTATGAGATTTGCAGATCATTGCATTCTGTTTTTGTTTACATTTTACACAGCGTCCCAACTTTTTTGGAATTGGGGTTGTAAATTATGGGAAAGGCCTTTGAGGAAGGAGGAAGCGGGGATGGAAAGGAGGTGTTCGTGAGCACGTGAAAGTTATTACAGAAAAATTGCATACAGTTTCCAACAACTGATTCTGACAAACGTCATTAAAAACTAAACTTGATGAATTGTAGGCAATCACCTGCCTCTTTGTGATTACAAGAATGTTTGCATACTGGCATTGACAGAAACATGTCTCACTCCGCAGGACCTGGACTCCTCTCTGGTGACTGATGGTTTTGGAGCACCACTTTGTTTAGATCGGGACAGGGAGGTAATGGGAAAAATCAAGGTGGGGGAGTTTGTTTGTACATCAATTGAAGATGGTGTACGAACATCACAGTAATATCTGTCCTGTTCTACATCAATTACTGCGCAGAGAATGTTACCACAGTTAAGGAAATTTGTGTGTTCCCTAACCTGAAACCCTGGATGACCAAAGAGGTCAGAAGTCTAAACAAAGAGATGCTGCTTACAGGGCAGGTGACACAGCAGACTATAGTCTACCCAAGGCTAATCTAAAATTACACATTAAACCACTAAAACTCAACCATAAACTCAGGATTGAGGATGGTTTTAATAACAATAACCCCTGACAGATGTGGCAAGGCAAAGACCACAAAAGGAATGATAACTCGCCTATAAATAACAACCTCTCCATAGTGGAGGCACTCAAAATGTTCTTTGCCTGCTTTGTTAGGCCTGCACTGCCACCTGACCAGCATCAACCGCCAACACTGAACACTAACGAGGTCAGAAGGGTTCTGCGCAGATTCAATGTGAGGAAAACGTCTGGTCCTGATGGTGTCCCAGGGCGTACTTTCATGCAGCGACCAGCTGACAGTGGTCTTCACCAGCATTTTCAACCTCTCCTTGACCACTGCCATTGTCCCTACCTGCCTCAAAACTATAAAAATTGTGACCATCCCCAAACAGCAAAATGTGTTGTCTGAATGCCTATCATCTGATTGCACTCATGCCTCTGATATCCAAGTGCTTTGAGAATCTGATTCTGGCACATATTAAAAGCATCATCTCTGCCACCCTGGACAAGTATCAGTTTGCTTATCGGGCAAACAGACCAACAGAGGATGAAATCAGCCTCTCCCTCCACACTGCCTTGAAACACCTGGAAGGGCCAAACACGTATGTTAGAATGCTCTTCATTGACTTCATTTCGGCCTTCAACATGGTCATCCCCAATGAGTTGGTGTCCATACTCCACAGCCTAGGCCTAAGCACAGCCGTTTGGATTCTGGACTTCCTGACCAACTGTCCCCAGTACATCAGGTTAGGAAAGCACACATCCTCCACTCTCACTCTGAATACTGGTGTTCCACAGGGATGTGTATTGAATCCTCTCCTGTATGCACTCTTCACCCATTACTGTCTACCTGCCCATGCAACAAACACCATTGTGAAGTTTGCAGATGACATGACAGCCATTTGGCTGATCACAAACAATGATGAGACTGCATACAGGGATTAGGTATGAAACCTGACAGCCTGGTGCTCTGCCAACAATCTCATCCTTAACACCAGGAAGACAAAGGAGGTTGTGGTGGAATTCAGGAAGAAAAGGAGAACTGACCTTAGTCCTGTGCTTATAAATGGGGAGGCTGTGGATAGAGTCCCCAGTTTCAATTTCTTGTTGGTGAACATTACAGAGGACTTCTCCTGGTCCACACACACCTCCACTGTCATTGGAAAGGCACAACACCACCTCTACCTCCTGAGAAGTTTGAGGAGAGTGAGTGATAATTTTACTTTAGGTTACACTCTTCTCCCTTTGTTAACTCTTCTACCAATGCACGAGACCAGTTTCAACTGGTTATGGACAGATAAAGCCTCTCCCTATTTGTGTGCATTCCTGTGTCTTCCCAAATACCATATATATAGTTGTTCTTCTCTTAGACAGATATGCTTCCTGTTTTATGTAAATATGCATTTCCACCTAGCCAATCAATATTTAACCCATTGTCTCTGTTGTGTGTCATGCACGATATATATCATGGCATGCCATTCAGGAAATTAAGGTATTTATAATATGATTGGTTGAATATATGGAATGAGAGTCTGAATATATGGAATGAAAGTCTGAATATATGGAATTAAACTTGAATTTATGGAATGAGAGTGTGGAATATATGGAATGAAACTGACGTCATCAAAGTGCCATCTTGTGTTTTTCATTTGTGATTGTTCTGTACAGGTGTTGAAATGAGTGAGTCTGCGCGAAATCTAGTTGCAGCAATCCTAAGTAATGACAAACTAATTAACACCCTGGCAAATGCATGTAGGCCTTTGTAACAATTTAAGGGTCAGGCAAGGAGAGGGCGGGAACCGGCTGAACATAAACGTAAAGTTTAATAGTAAACGAAACTGAAACCAAACATAAAACACACAAACTGAATGCAAAATGCACGTGCGTCTCTCTCTCTCTCTCTCTCTCCCTCTCTCTCTCCGGCGCTTCCAGCCGCTCCTTTATCTCTCTCTGACAGATCAGTGCCAGGTGTGCATCCTCACAGCCTGGCCATGCCCTCCTCCTCGCCACAGCCTTATTCATAAGAACTAAGAATGTTGAAATAATGGAAATATGATCATCAAGATGACGGGATGTAGACTCCAAACTGTTTGTGCTGTTTGGAGTATGACCAGCTGTTGCAAAAAAGTTTCCTAGTTCAACAAAGTATTGGAAAATTTCAGGCAATACCATTTTAAAGTCATCGAATTGAGAAGGCTGTTGTTCTGATAACAAGGATATAATAAATAGCTATATACTTCATTAAGTATTATCAAATTTGCACTTTCATTCCATATATTCAGACTTTCATTCCATATATTCAGACTCTCATTCCATATATTCAACCAATGATATAGGAAGTGTGTAGTGGGGTGAGGGTGCCTTCTTCTCTTGTGTACTCTTCTATCAGACTAGATTTCGCTCTCTCTTTTCATAAAAATCTTAACCCAGGATCTTCTCATGTACAGTGGAGACGTACTGCATTACAGCATGGTATGCCAGCTGAACAAGAGAAGAGCAGGCTCTGCAACGGGTCATCAGGACATCTCAAAACATCATCGGCACACAGCTACCTGCAGTTGAGGACATTTACCTGTCCAGATGTCAGAGCAGGGCCTCGAAAATCATCAAGGACCCCACCCACCCTGCACATCAGCTTTTCAAACCGCTCCCCTCTGGCAGGCGATACAGGACAAGTTACTCATACACCACAAGGATGAAAAACAGCTTCTTTCCCAGAGCTGTAAAACAGTTGAACACTGCCTGATTCCACTGCCCTCAGTGCACACACATACATGCAATTGCACATGCACCTTTGCACATCCTGTCTTATTGTCTGTCCTGCTGCCTTATTATCTTACTGTACCACTCTGTTTAATTTACAATTGTTCAATTTACTATTCTATATTTATGTGTCTGTTTTATATTGTTGCTTTATGTTGTTGTCTGAAGAAATCAAGGAATACCATTATAATCTTCTTGTTTTGCACAGCAGTACAATGACAATAAAGTTTTCTTATCTTATCTTATCTTCATTACCAAAGTCGGCTCTAACTATTTGCGCCACTGTGTCATTCCCTGATTTAAGTAAAAATGAATGTTCTCATCCATCATGTACATCATGCCTAATCATAGATTGACATTGTGAGAAAAATTTGTTGTGATCTCAAGAAAAAAAACATTTGTTATCTTTGGATCACAGGAATAAGAAGTCATGATCTTCAGAAAACAAATTTTGTTTTCACAAGAAAAAAAAGAGATAACACATGGCTGTTCTAGACTTCCATAAATACCTTAATGTGTTTATACTAATATTATAACAATGACTCCACAATATTATTTTAACCAAATGTGATCACTCCCAATACAATTTAAAATGCACATTAGTAAGTGCAAATCTCTTATTCTCTATTAATACTTCAAGTCAAGTAAACTGTCATGTAATTCCACTTTAGTGTGGATTCCAGTGTGAAGGTGCTTCTGTGTCTTTTGTTTTGATTTGAATAACGTCCACGTGCATTTTGTTTTGATCCTAGTCCTGTCTCCACCCCTGCCTTATTGTGTGTTGATTGTTCTCTCCTGTTTTGCATTAGTTTCTTTTCAGTTCATCTATTTAAGCCTTTCTGTTTCTTTGTCTTGTCACAAGGTCTTATTATGAATATGTTGCCCCTTAGGTTCAAAGCTGTTGTTTCCTATGTTTCTTTGTTTGTGTAGTTTCTGTGTTCTTGTTACTTCCATGTTTTGCCCCATGCCTGTTTCCTGTTTTTTTTTTTTTTTATATGGATATGCCTGTGTTAACCCTGTCCACATATGTATCGACCCATGACTGGAATTCTGACTATGATATTTGGACTGCCTTAAATAAAATTAATGCTGATCTCAAACAATTGCGTCCTGCCTCATCACATCCACCTAACTGCACATTACAGAAGACCATGCTGCCCAAGGAAGCAGCGGAGAACCATGTACCCTCTCTCTATGTCTCCAACTGACTCCATCAACTTCCTGCTGACTTGCCCACTGGATACTCTGGATGAGAGAGAGAGAGAGGGTGTGGTTCATGTTATCATGGCTTATCAGTAAAGCTCGCCGGTGGGCAGAAAATCTGGTCACCCTGACATGTGCTATAGGTTCCTGAGAAGGGTGTTCCCACTCCACTCCCTCTGGAGAGGAGCTTCCCCTGGAAAAAATGTTTGGGGGACGATAGCCTCTCCAGCCAAGGCCAGGCCTGAGGCTGACAAGGCAGTCTCTCAAACCAAGCCCAAGCTAGAATCCTCTCATGCTCAGTCCAGTTCTACTCCTGATCCCAGAAAGAACATCATTGTTCTGCCTCCTGACCCCAGCGAGGACATCGTCACTCCACCTCCCTGCTCTGGTGAGGACGTTGTCTCTGTGCCTCCTGACTTCAGGGAGGATGATGCTCCACCCCAGATTTTGCTGAGGTTGTCACTCTGCCACCTGGCTCCACCGAGGTCAATCCTGGCTTCGCCGAGATTGTCGCTCTGCATCCTGGCTCCACTTAGGACAATGCTCCAGCCCCAGTCTTCCCCAAAGTCATCACTCCACATTCTGACTCTGCCAAGGACGGTGCTCTGCCCTCAGGTTTTGCCAATGTTTTCTCTCTGCTGCCTGGCTCTACCAAGGTCATCGCTCTACATCCTGCTACCACCGTGGATGGTGCTCCACTCCCAGGATTCTCCAGAGTCTTCTCTCTGCCACCTGGCAGAAGCCGAAGCCATTGCTCCATATCCTTACTCTGCTGAGGATGACTCTCCACCTCCAGGCTTTGCTGACATGTTCCTGTGCAATGTCTGCCTGGGGGATCCTGGCACCTAATGGATGCTCTGCCCAGGGGTCAAGGCCCCCCAATGTTTAAGTGCTTCAGGAGCCATGCCTTTAGGGGAGGTACTATGTCATGTAATTCACCCTTAGTGTGCACTGCATCTTCGCGCAATGCAACTGCATTTCTGTGTCTTTTGTTTTCATTTGATCACCATGCATGTGCATTTTGTTTTGATTCTAGTTCTGTCTCTGCCCCCACCCTATCATTGGTTTATTGCCCTATTCTGTGTTTATTGTTCTGTCCTGTTTGTATTAATTTCTGGTCAGTTTATCTATTTAAGCCCTTCTGTTTCTTTCTTTTATTGCAAAGACTTAACGTGCATACAGGTGCATCTGAAAAAATTTAAATATCGTGGAAAAATTAATTTTTTCCGCAGTTTAATTCAAAAAGTGGAACTTTCATATATTCTAGATTCATTACACATAAAGTGAAATATTGCAAGCTTTTTTTTGTTTTAATCTTGATGATTATGGCTTACAGCTCATGGAAATAGAAAAATCCAGTATCTCAAAATATTCCCTTGATGTAAAGTGGGGGGGAAACAGCTGCATTCCAGAAGTTAACTCTTCTGGTACAGTCCTCAGTGGGTTTGTTGAGAACTTTAGGCCCTGAAGATGACATTGAATTGAATTGTGGATCCCACATTGCACAGCTCCTGAGCAAGCCTCTTTCTGACCAGTGACATGAGTTCAGCCATCATATGTTCTGCCAACCTGGAACTACACCTACCTTACATGACTGTAAGTCAACTGGCTCCGCTACGAAGCCTGGTGTCATAGCTTTGAAGTAGATATTGTCTCAAAAGGAGCTCAAGACCAACAGACCTTTAGGTCAGAACAGAGTAAGAGGACCGTAGCCATACTTCTTGGGGTTGGAGAGGTGCAAAATGAAACTTCTCTGTCACCTCAGAAGGGTACAAATCTACAGACAAAGTCAGTTAGGGTAAAGCATTTCTGTTACTTCTGTGATAGTACCGAGCATTACGTGGGTCACTGTCAAGCATTTGCTAGTCTCACCACTGACCAGCTCGAGGAATGGATTTGGAGCAATAACCACTGATGGCAATGTGTCCGGAACCATCATACTGCTAAGTGTGACCTGAAGAAGCCCTGCAATTTGTCTCAGGGTAAGCACCTTCACCCTCTTCATGAAGTAAATGTTAGACCTACACAAGAGGACACAGTCAGTGCCAGGAAGAGTTGCCTTACCAGTTTATCGTCAGACCAGTTCTACCTGGACAAACCTGTCACTGGGAACCATGTCATGCTGAAAGTAGTTCCTGTACATGTCCGTTACGAAGACTGTACTCTAGATACATTTGCCCTCCTGGATGACAGTTCAGAGAGAACCATCCTGCTCCTAACTGCTGCCAAAGCACTCTGCATACAATGTACACCAGAGGATCCCCCATTGCGCACTGTACGAGACTGCATTGAGGTTCTTCATGGGACCTCTATATCTTTTCAAGTATCCCCAACCCATAAGCCCCAAACCAGTTAAAAGATTGAACATGCCTTCACTGCCAACCGCCTCAATTTGTCCCACCAATCCTATCCTGTGGAGCAATTGCAAAGGAAGTATAAACACTTATGAGGTTTTCTGATCCTGCATTTGAAAGATGTTCAGCCCCTCCTTCTTATTGGATCAGATCAGCCACAGTACGCCAAGCAAGCCTATCCGATTAGGATATTCAGGTGGCCCTGCTGCTATCCACATGCTCTTGGGATGGACCCTCCAAAGCCCTGCACCATTCATTGGGCGCCCTGCATCCTCACAACAATGCTTGCTGACCTCTGTCTTTCCACCACAAGATGAGCTCTTTAAAATGTCCAAAGGCTCTGGCAGATGTACACTGCTCCACACAGGGATAAGAAAGAGGTGACCTGGTCCAAGCAAGATCAAGAGATGATAAAACTGCTTGAAACCAAGACCATCTGCACAGAGGTGAATTAAATTCTCAGACTGGCAAAGCCATTACTACGACTGAAGGAAATGCCTCGGCTGCATGCCCCAAAGGACTTGGTCATGCCTAACCTTTGCAGTGTTGGTGAAGGATCCAGTGAAAGCTGAAATTTATAGAGCAGAGATGGAGAAGCTTATGCAAACATGTGCAGTCCAGGAAGTGACTGCAGAGCCAGCAGGCTCTGGCAAATGTTGGTATATCCAAAAAAACAAAAAGATGGCTTTGGACCTCAATTCATATGAACAGTTATGCTATGATGGCTAGGACTGCAATTGCCACAAACAGTTTTCCACTCAAGTCTCCATCAGTGAACAGTCTTCATGTAAAAACTGTAATACATTTTCCTGGTTACACAGCTGCTATTTGACCATGTAGTATTAGCATATTTATAGAAAGGATTTATTTAATTATATTTAATCTGGTGTTACCCATATGAGGATGGGTTCCCTTTTTAGGTCTGGTTCCTATCAAGGTTTCTTCCTCATATCATCTCAGGGAGTTTTTCCTTGCCACCATCGCCTCTGGCTTGCTCATTGGGGATAAATTCATATATTTAAAATCAATATCCTGAATTTATATATTTCTGTAAAGCTGATTTGGGACAATGTCCATTGTTAAAAGTGCTATACAAATAAAACTAAATTGAATTGAATTGAATATCCCTCACCACCTTGTCAGTCATAGCGGCAAATCCTGCCTTGTATACAATTGTTCCCACCAATATTATGGGCATCTCAGCCAGTACCCATCACTCGACCTTATTCTTGAAGCATCGTTGCTCTGTGTACACATCAGATTTAGGGAGCACCCAATCGCAGTCAGTGGCAACATCAAGGCGATGTTCCATCAGGTCCACCTTCTTCCTGAGGATCGTCCCCTACTTCGATTCCTCTGGTGTGATCTGAAAGTAGATGCGCCCCCTAAAACTCACCGAACAGGCTACACAGCTACTAGTCCAGGCTCTTGTTATCTCAAAATTGGACTATTGCAATGCACTGCTCCCAGGCCTCCCAGCCAGCTCCATCAAACCCCTTCAGATGATTCAAAATGCAGGAGCACGCCTCATCTTCAACCAGCCCAAAAGAACCCATGTCACACCCATCGTCATCTCTCTCTACTGGCTTCCTGTAGCTGCCCATGATGCTCACGTACAAGACCCTGTCTGGAACAGCACCTCCATACCTCAATACTCTTCTTGAGGTTTATGTTCCCTCATGTAAACCTGCGATCGGTTAATGACAGATGCCTGGTAGTGCCGACTCAGAGAAGCACTAGGTCCCTTTCCAGAACCTTCAAACTGACTGTCCCTCAGTGGTGGAATGAATTCCATCCTCAATCCGGACAGCAGAATCTGTCACTATCATCAAAAAACAGCTAAAGACCCACCTCTTCCGTGAACACTTAACTAACCCCTAACTCCACCCCCCCCCCATTAAAACTGCACTTACACTAGCTCTTACTCTACCTCTACTCTGCGCACTTTGCTTCTATAGAACTCAATTAAAAGTCTTGTATGGTAGCACTACTTGTATTGTTCTCCGCTTGATATATCGCTTTGCCTGTATTTCCTCATTTGTAAGTCACTTTGGATAAAAGCGTCTGCTAAATGAATAAATGTAAATGTCAATGTAAAACCTTCGGGTGGTGGGTATTACCCTTTGGCACTACATGTAGTCCGTGCTGTGCCACTTATGCTCTACAGTGCCATGTGATTGAGCACAACAGGGCAGATGAGTACATCTGGTTCTCAGTGGAGAGATGCTTTTATGTGGACTACTGCCTCCAGAGTCTGTGCACACTTGAGGCAGCCCGACACTGAGAAAGGTGCTTTCTGGAGCTGGATTTGAGATATGCCAGTGGGCCAGCAATGTTCCCAGTGTTCTGAGTCACCTATCAACTTATCTCAAGACAAGTTTGACATACTAGAGTCAACCTTAGGCCTGAGATGGAACTGGCAGATCAATACCCTGGCGTACAAGCACCAACCTGTCGTGTATGAGATGCCTACCATGAGGAATATCTACAAGGTCCTAGCTACTCAATACATCTCTCTGGGGTTACTTCTGCCTTACACCACCTGAGCTAAAGTCATTATCAAGCAGCTGTGGAGTAAACAACAAGGTTGGGATGATCCCAATTTACCACCTGAGCTACTACAATCCTGGCAAGTCTGGGAGCACAAAATTCAGGACCTCTCAAACATCACTGTTCCTAGGGCCTGAGGTTGAGCAGGATAGTGCTATCTATGAAGTTCACATATTTTCAGATGCTTCAGAGCAAGCATATGGAGCCATGGCATACCTGAGGACTGTTGACAAGACAGGCCAGATGTACCTGACGTTCATTGTAACTCCATTCCTCTATTGGAGCTTTGCGGAGCCCTCATAGCCGCCCAGTTAGCCAGATTGCTGAAGAATGAGCTGACTTCGTGGACAGAGAATACAGTGTCGTGGACAGACTCTACCACTGTCCTTACCTGGCTGAAGTTCTGTCACTACAAAGTCTTTGTTGGTAACAGAGTAGCTGAGATCCAGGAGCTAACAGAAGTGTTCCTGGCACTATGTGGATTCAGCTAATAATCCTGCTGATCACCTCACTAGAGGCAAACCTTTATCGAACAGAAGGTCTCATGGGCCTCCCTTCTTACTCCAGGATCCAGCTACCTGGCCAGCAATGCCAAGCACTAACCTGGTCGATGATCATTCTGAATGACAGTTGCCTTCTGCGGTACCCATAATATGGACCCTCTGGAAGTCACCGCCCAGGAAATACAGGTAGACCCTATTTCTAGTTCTTCCCCTGAAACTGACGATTACTGACAAGCCGAGACCTTATTGTCAAGCAGGTTCAGCTGGAGTCCTTTCTCGATGACTATCAATTCCTGAAAACTAGGAAATCTCAGGGAGTCAATTGCTGAAATGGATGAATCCAGTGGGGGGTCGATTAAGAAGAGCTCCATCAAAGAGTCTACTCTACACCCCATTGCCTTAGATGTGTCTCAAGTGACATATGGTAACCCATACCCATACTCGGAATTTGTCCTCTGCATTTAACCCATCCAAGTTAGTGCACACACATTAGGAACTGTGAGTAGTGAACACACACACACACACTACATACCGTGAACACACCTGTGGTCGTGCGGCACAGTTGCTCAAGTACCCAACAGTGGCAGCTTGGCACTGAGATTTGAACTCACGACCTTCCAATCAGTAGCCCAACATCTTAACCACTGAGCTACCACCACCTCATCCTATGACAATCATCCAATCATTCAGGACCGGAACGAGTGTTTTGCAGAAATGTGGTGTCACTATTGAATCCTCAGGGGCCGTGAACCATCCGTTGGTACAAGCATACCGAGTGCCAATGTTGGAGGGCATGGCCAACTATTCCCAAGATGGCAGACTTGCCTTCTGCTCGTCTCCGCTTCCACAAACCTGCCTTCTATTCATGTGGAGTAGATTGCTTTGGACCAATGCTGGTTAAAATGGGGAGATGCACAGAGAAGCGCTGGGGAACAATCATTAAGTGCCTAACGATAAGAGCAGTGCACTTAACGATTATTAAACAAGAGCTGATTCCTTCTTAATGGTCCTTAGGTGGTTTATTCCCCAACGTGGCACTCTGGCTGAACTGTGGTCCAATCAAGGAACCAACTTCCGGGGGGGGGGACGGGTGAAAGAGAATTACAAGAAGCCTTCACGAGGATGGCTCCTGAATTACAGCAACAGCTTAACTGTTCAACCCCCAGTGACTCTACATTTCATAGGAGAGTGGGAGAGGGAGATTCAGTCTGTAAAGTCAGCCCTTTACACTACCATGGGAGCTCAGTCAGTTCCAGAAGAGGTCCTTCAGACAGTCCTTATAGAAGTGGAAGCCATTCTGAATTCGAAACCTTTGGGGTACATATCATCAGATGTGGTGGACAGTGAGCCAGTGACACCTAACAGTTTTCTCATGGGGTGGCCAGATGGGTCCTTGCCACAGGTGATTTACCCAGAGTCGGAATTGTTGGGTCGCCGATGCTGGAGGCATTCCCAGGTCCTAGCTGATAACTTCTGGTCCATGTTTATCTGCAACTACCTCCCCAGTCTCCAGACACGGCAGAAGTGGCAGTCTTCTCCCCCTGACTTAGCAGAGAATATGGTGGTCATGGTGGTAGATCCACAAATGCTTAGGGCCTTCTGGCCTGTTGGACATGTCCTCAAGACACACAGCAGTCCGGATGGACATGTCATATCCGTTAACGTAGATATCAAGGGGCGAATCTACACTCAACCAGTAGCACGACTGGTTATCCTACCAGCTCTACCAGATAATGGAACCAGTCCTACAAGCCCAAACTGAGTTAAGTCTCCTTTTAGCAGGAGCAAATTTGCTTCCCACCTTTGGGGGCGGCTGTAGAAAAGGCTCCCCAATGAGAGACTTCTAGTGGAGGACTTCTATTCTGATACTGCTTAGTTTAAGTTCCAATTCCTTATACTTCCAGTAGTAGGCAGTATGCTTTTTTTTCTTTTTTGCTACCTGCTGAGTCATAGTGTAATACAGAGCTAATTGCTGCTGTCAGAGTGTTAAGTTCATTTTCTGCCTGTCATTCATATATTCGGTGGCAAATTTGTTCAAAGTGTTAGTACATGACCAGTAAGTAACTGTTCCTTGTTTCTTTAAGTTTTAACCATGTTTTAAGTGTACTGTTTAAGTTTATGTGCTAAATGTAATGTACTGTATTACAATGATATTTCAGATTGTGATTTAATATACTTTGGAAAGAAGGCCAGTCTCCTCATTATTTGTGTCCTGACTGACACACAGGGGTGTTCACTGCTTACACAAGTAGAGTCAAAGCCTATCAGTCCCTTATCTCTCCTACAGAAGTATATTTGCACTTTTATGCAACTTCCATAGAAATTTTCAAGGTTTGACTGTATAACATATAACATCACTTTCTTGATTATCATGTTTATTTAATGGTTTGGTTTGACTAGATGAAACAAAAATATAAAAATTGCATGAAATCTATATTGTATACTCAAAATAAACCAAAAGTTAGAACTGGTGTTTTTGTGCAATATCTTTGTGCAGTATTTTTCAAAACTGTGCTGTGTGCCTGCTTCTTTTTTCAGGAATTACCAGCATATACAGACATGTGAAAAATAAGTACACCCCATGGAAATTGTTGGCTTTTTTGACATATTTGGACAAGCAAACATTAGATCCTCTTTGAAACAGTGCCTATTAATAAAGTTGATACACTTGAACAAAACCACAAGGAAAATTAGCTTTTTCAATCATTTATTCAACAGAAATATAAATAGATGTGATATTCTTCTGTGGGAAAAAAAGGTACCAACATTAATAAAGTTGATAGACTCTATCAAATGACATAAAATTGACATTTTGTAGTAATTTTCACAATTTAACAACAACAGACCAGTCACATGGAAAAACATAAAATGGTGTTTAAAGCTGCAGCCACTCAGGAGGACTTTTCTGTCAACATTCAGGACTATGCTGAGTATGTGACTGGGTGCATTAGTACCTGTGTTGATAACATCATACCCACCATACAAGTCAGGAAGTTCCCCAATCAGAAGCCCTGGATAAACAGCCAGGTATGCTGCATGCTCGATCTTTTTCATTTACATCTGGAAATGAGACAGAGTACAAAGCTGCAAAGTACGGGCTGAGAAGAGCCATTACAGCGGCCAAGAGACAGTACAGAGAGAAGCTGGACAGTTTCTACTCTACTGCTGATGCCGGGAGGATGTGGCAAGGCCTGCAGCACATCACAGATTTCAGGACCACCGCGAGCACTATCAGCTCCTCAGACAGACTGCCGGATGACCTCAACACCTTCTATGCCCGCTTTGAGACCCCCGGTGTTAATACAGAGAGGAATCATACAAACACTGGGACCATCCAACCACCCTCCCCCCCTCCTACTGTCTCATCAGCTGTGGTACACAAAGCACTGAGGAGGATTAACCCCCGCAAGGCAGCAGGGCCAGACAACATTCCTGGACGGGCCCTCAGAGCCTGTGCTACTGAGCTGACTGAAGTACTCACATCTATCTTTAACCTCTCCCTCAGCCAGGGTATCGTCCCCACCTGTTTCAAAACCACAACTATTGTCCCCCTTCCCAAGAAGAGCCCTCCGACCTGCCTGAATGACTACAGACCGGTAGCACTCACTCCAATCATTATGAAGTGTTTTGAGAGGGTGATGCTGACTCACATTCAGAGCAGTATACCGGACATATTGGACCCTCTGCAGTACGCATACTGCTCCAATAGGTCCACCTCGGATGCCATTGCTGCTGCCATTCACATTTCTCTCTCTCATCTGGAAAATAAGGATACATACATTAGGATGCTATTTACCGATTATAGCTCCGCCTTCAATACGGTCATCCCTCATAAACTCACCCACAAACTGTTTGTACTTGGATTAAATCCCACACTTTGTGCTCCTAGACTTCCTGACTGGCAGACCGCAGTCTGTCCGGATTGGAAATAGGACCTCAGCCACTATTATAACAAACACTGGCACCCCGCAGGGGTGTGTTCTCAATCCCATCCTCTACACACTCTTTACACACGACTGTGTCGCCTCCCACAAGGACAACATCATCCTGAAGTTTGCCGACGACACTGTAGTGATAAGACGCATCACTGATGGAGATGAAGCAGCCTACAAGAGGGAGGTGGCCAGTCTTGTAACGTGGTGTGAGGACAACAACCTTACCCTCAACACGGACAAGACAAAGGAGATGAGAGTAGACATGAGGAAAAAGAGAACTCATCAGCCATTGCTTATCCAAGAGCTTGAAGTGGAGAGGGTGAGTAGTTTTCAATACCTTTGGGTCCACATCAGTGAGGACCTCACCTGGACACTCAACACCACCCAACTGGTTAAGAAAGCACAACAGCGGCTGTACTTCCTGAGAAGACTGAGGAAGTTTGGCATGTCTACTAAGATCCTCAACAACTTCTACAGCTGTGTTGTTGAGAGTGTCTTGACCAGCTGCATCATCGTGTGGTATGGCAACACTACTGTGAGGGAACGCAAATGTCTGCAGAGAATTGTGAAGACTGCTGAGAAGATCATCAGGACTCCACTGCCCTCTCTGCAGGCCATTTACCATCGCAGAGTCCACAGGAGAGCTGCCTCCATCCTTAAGGACCCCACCCACCCCCAGCATGGACTGTTCATGCTTCTACCCTTGGGACGGAGGTATAGTAGTGTGAAATGCAGGACTTCTAGATTAAGGAACTCCTTCTACCCCTCAGCTATCAGATACTTAAACGGATAACCAGTGGACACAGACCAGTCTGAACCATTTCAGAGAACAGTTGGATTAACTGTTGCGTCAATTTGCACATTTAAGATACTACTGCTGCTATTATCATTGCATATTTCTAATAATATTATTTCTGCTACTATTAAGGAGCCTCATCTCAGTTTGCACATCTATCAATGTCACTGCTGCTATTTGTAGTTGCATTCAATTCCGCACGTACTGTAGAAATTTCTTGCACATAGTCAATGTTGCACATTTGCATATGTATATGTGTGTATGTATGCATGTGTGTGTGTATATATATATATGTGTGTGTGTATATATATGTATGTATATATGAATATGTATATATGCATCCATAGTCTGTATCTTATATTACATAGTTTATTCTTATATTTCTTATATTTCTCTTTTTTTTTTTTTTAAATTTATTTTGTTTGTGTGTGTATGTATGTCTGTTTTTTTTTATTCTACATAGTTTGTACTTATCCTGGCATTCATTGTGGACAGCAAAGAAAGAATTTCATTGTACAGGGAAACCTGTTTTCCTCACTGTGCATATGACAATAAAACGTTTGACTTGACTTAAAGAGTTTTATAAGGCCTTCAGAAAAAAGGTGGTGGATGCCTATGAGTCTGGCAAGGGATTTGAAATATATAATTTCCACTGTAAGGAAAATCATCTACAAATGGCACAGATTTGAAACGACTGCCAATTTGTCCAGGACTAGCTGTCCCAGCAAATTCAACCCAAGAGCAGACTGTCTGATGCAAAAAGAAGTCTCCAAGAACCCCAAAATTTAATCACAGAGTCGGCTAGTAAGTTGGTGTCAAAGTGCATGCTTCTGCAAGGAGAAACAAATTGCACAAGTTTGACCTGCATTGGAGGCGTGCCAGGAAAAAGCCTTTGCAAGACTGCAGTTTGCCAATGAGCATATAGGCAAAGACCATGCCTTTTGGAATAATATGTTCTGGAAAGATGAATCAAAGATGGAGTTGTTTGGGCACAGTAACAGCAGACAAGTTTGGCACAGACCAAAGACAGATTTTCAGGAGAAGCACCTCATACCAACTGTGAAGCATGGTGGTGGAAATGTTATGATTTGGGGTTGCTTCACTGTCTCAGTGACTAGACAGCTTGCATTCACTGATTCAATTATGAATTCTGCATCATATCAAAGAGTGCTTGAAGATAATGTGAGGCCATCTCTCCAAAAGGTGAAGTTGAACCAAAAGTGGACCTTTCAACAGGATAATGATCCTAAGCACACTAACAAATCCACCAAGGAATGACTGAAAAAGAAGAAAGGGAGGGTTATGGAATGGCCTAGTCAAAGCCTGGATTTGAATCCCATTGAAATGTTGTGGGGGGATTTGAAACGGGCAGTACATGCAAGAAAACCCTCAAACATCTTGCAACTGAATGAACATAGCACGGAAGAGTGGTCAAAAATTCTAGCAATCCTGGTGGACAATTATGCAAAATGCCTACAAGATTATTTCTGCTAAAGGGGGCAACACTAGCTTTTTTCCCACAGAAGAATATCACATCTATTTATATTATATTATTTATATTGAATAAATGATTGAAAAAGCTAATTTTCCTTGTGGTTTTGTTCAAGTATATCAACTTCATTAATAGGCACTGTTTCAAAGATGATCAAATGTTTGCTTGTCCAAATATGTCAAAAAAGCCAACAATTTCCATAGGGTGTACTTATTTTTTCACATTAATGTACATACTTTCTTATTGGATAAACTCAATGACATTTTCTTCCCTTCTGTTGCTAGAGATGCTTAGTAACAACGTCTGTTAATAGTTAATGTAATATTGACCAAATATGGTGTATTGGAGAGTGGGTTGCATTACTGTGGAGATTAATGGTGGGTGGAAATTAGCCCATGCTGCAATGATTTAATATAGCAGCTCAAGCTGTCGAAAATGATTGCTGCTCCAGTGTCAGACATTGTGGCTGAAAGCCTCATTGATAACATGCAAGACATGCCTGAAGCTGACCCACATATAAATCCATAACAGCTAGTGAAAGTTCACTGTTGCCAAAGACATTATGAGATTATACAGAGCCAGAAAGCAATTTGTACATGTACATGCAACCTTCTCCATCACCCACACAAAATTTAATGAATGTGTTGAGAGAAATCAAGCAAAAGCAGAAAATAATCCCAAATTTCCCCAGATTAACTTTAAAGATACATGATTATGTAGCAATCCTTACCATTCCTATTGATCCTAGCAGAATAGAGTAGAATAGAATAGAATAGAATAGAATAGAATAGAATAGAAATTGTATGATGTTATAAGAAAATAATCTCAAGTAGCTTTACAGATATCTATCTTAACTTTTAGTGGTCAAGGGAACAAAACCTCTGCAATAAGTGGTCTCACAAGCCAGGCTTCTAGCATTCACTAAACAGAATCTATCACTAAAAGAAGCCCAGACATTTCTTGTAGCCCATCAGCAAACACATGAGGATATCTCATTTACCCCCACTGACTTTTTTCAAACCAAACTGTAAATGTTTTGAAAGACTGGCTGCTGTAACCTTTTTTTTCAATCCAGTGACTAAATCATGCTCTGAAAGGGTAATTTAATCAGTGTTCAAAAGTTTTCCTATTGGAAAATAAAGCATGGAAACAGTCATATAGAGGAGTACAGGGAGCCAAACAGACTACATCGTTCACGATCCTGAAGCTTGTAGCCAGAAAAGTGTATGATAGATATCAGATAAAGGGGAAGGTCATTCCCTCTCCTCAGCACTGGAAATATTGGTTTATTCTTATATGAAATAGTATATGAATTCTCGTTTATATGCAATATAAGTAAATAACTAGCAATAAGAATATCAACATACCAGTTATCCTATCAACAGGTAGGAAATGTCGATATAAATTCTTTAACTGTAAGTAAAGACAGTTTAGTCATAGTCAACACTCTACAGAGCTTGTTGTTTCCTGAAAAGGAATAGAAACTTGTGGGCCCTAAGATGGCAACTCCCTATTTGATCATCAACAAAGTGATGACATGTGAATAGACTGGAGACTGCACCAATATCTTGAGAATATGAAAATGAGTTAGCATTTTTGCACTTCTTGTTCCATCGTCCCAAAGTCAATGGTTTTTTTGAGTGGGTTTTTGGTTAAATGCCTGAAATAAGGTCTGTGGTTAACACAAGCGCAAGATATTTTCATGTTTTATTCATAAGATACATCAGTAATACTCCACTCATGATTTTGTTAAGCCTTCACATTTCTTGAAAAAGGTGATTGCTTTGTTTTAAATTTGACATGTAGTTTAACAATCTGAATAATTTCTACAGCATCCATCCTTAGCTCAAGGCACACTGTGTGTGTGTGTGTGTGTGTGTGTGTGTACGCATGTTTGTGCTCAGTTTCAGGACAAGGACCAGACTGAGGATTTATGCGGCCATCTGTTCGAAATGACATGCTTCTGTCATTAGGTGTGTGCCCCATCATGAGAGGTCCTAAACTATACTGGCAATGGTTTGACAGACATGTTTGTCACTCAGTCAGTCTGGGAGATACCAGGAAAGTATTACCAGTATTTTGACGTTGACAGGCCCTTCTGCCTTGCATGCTTTCTCTATTGCTCCTTCCATCAACTCTCTCTCCCTTTACTTACAGAGGAGAGAATATGTTATGATGCATGAATGTGCTAGCTAGGTTGGATGCCTGTGTTCAGATTACCAAATGTTCAAACAAACACTGTTCATTCTCCTACATGTTGCTGGCTGTTTTCTTTACTGTTAAACTGCAAGTCTACTGTTGCTGGGATTAGTACTGTATCAGAAAGTTCAACATTGTATCTGTCAGTGCTGAAACATTTATATCTGCTGGCAAATATAAATATATTTGATAACTACAAATGAATGAGTTCAGATAAATCATTTTCTCAATTCATTCTCCTCTGAAAGTATAAGAACAGCAAGGCCATTTTCTTCCTAAACACTGAACATATTTGGTTTTGAGATCAAAAGATGAATATGAGATGATAGATCAGAATTTCAGCTTTCATTTCCTGATATTTACAGTGATGGAAAAAATTATTTGATTCCCTGCTGATCAATCTATAATTTTAAATGTTAGGTGTATTTTAACAGTGAGAGACAGAATAACAACAAAAAAATCCAGAAAAACACATTTCAAAAAAGTTATAAATTGATTTGCATTTTCATGAGTGAAATAAGTATTTGACCCCTACGACTTAGTACTTGGTGGCAAAACCCTTGTTGGCAATCACAGAGGTCAGACGTTTCTTGTAGTTGGCCAACAGGTTTGGACACATCTCAGGAGGGATTTTGTCCCACTCCTCTTTGCAGATCCTCTTCAAGTCATTAAGGTCTCGAGGCTTACGTTTGTCAACTCGAACCTTCAGCTCCCTCCACAGATTTTCTATGGGATTAAGGTCTGGAGACTGGCTAGGCCACTCCAGGACGTTAATGTGCTTCTTCTTGAGCCACTCCTTTGTTGCCTTGGCTGTGTGTTTTGGGTCATTGTCATGCTGGAATACCCATCTACGACCCATTTTCAATACCCTGGCTGAGGGAAGGAGGTTCTCACCCAAGATTTGAGGGTATATGGCCCTGTCCATCGTCCTTTTGATGTGGTCCAGTTGTCCTGTCCCATTAGCAGAAAAACACCCCCAAAGCATAATGTTTCCACATCCATGTTTGATGATGGGGA